>VDFB02379368.1:26372-280646 GCA_007258455.2 Sequoia sempervirens
ATTTATTGTGTACCAATGGTGTGTGTTTATCACACTAAATTTTTTTTGTTATTCTTGTAGACCATGCTCCAACAATAATACGGTGTTTCATGAACTAATGTGTTACAAACAACCTTCCCGAATAATGATAGTGACTATAAAATCAACAACAATGGTCAAATAGACAATAATATCCTAATGTTATATTGATTGTAATACACAATATTCATTTCACCACTAATCACAGTGGTGGCAAATCTATATTCTTGCTCGGGGGTTTGGTGAGTGTCCATGAGGGTCCATGACCCTATATGGTAGGGTGGAGAGAAGGCCTCATTGTGTTGACTTTTACTTTATATTTTGTATGTACAGATCGCTATGTTTTTGACATAGGAATCAGAAGAAAAAAAATCATATGTTTAATCTTATGGTTACAATGGAGTAAAATAGTTGATCTTATACACTTTATGTTAGATTCCATTGGGAATTCTTGATTATTCTTCTCTTGCTTATACTCTACATCACACAAATAATTATTTTGTTTTAACCAAAATTGGTCTATGGTATTTTGTTGCTAGCTATGAAAATATCCTTAGTTTGTATCATTAAGAATTGATGTAGTTGTCAAACTATGGGGTGTCCCCATATAATCATGAATTCAACTAATAGTATGCCATGATTATTATTTCCCATCTAAATACACAATAGTAATGTAATCAATTATTTAGACATTCAACCTTATCCATAATAATATTATATTTTAATTAACTAATGAAACTTAATGATATTGGTATTATTTTTAGATTTTTTTAACTATAATTGATGTAGGGTTCTTTGTTACTAGCTACGAAAAGATCCTTAGTTTGTATCAGAAAGAATTGATGTAGTGGCGAAATTATGGGGTGGGCTTATATAATGATGAATTCAACTAATTTTATGCCAACATTATTATTTCCCAACTAATTGCACATTGGTAATGTCATCAATTTAGACATTGAACCCTATCCATAATTTAATATTATATTTTGATTAACTAATAAAACTTAATGATATTGTTAATGAAATCATTTCAAATTTAATAATAATATTTTTCTTTAATTAACAACTTAACTACATAATATTATTATTTACCCTGCCAAACAAATTACCAAATAATTAATTGAATGTTAATACAATTGTTCTTAAACCAAACCTCTATATGTATTCACTATATGATATTGGTATTATTTTTAGATTGTTTTAACTATAATTGATGTAGGGTTCTTTGTTACTAGCCATGAAAAGATCCTTAATTTGTATCATAAAGAATTGATGTAATGGCTAAATTATGGGGTGGGCTTATATAATGATGAATTCAACTAATTTTATGTCAACATTATTATTTCCCAACTAATTGTACATTAGTAATGTCATCAATTTAGACATTGAACCCTATCCATAATGTAATGTGTATATCTATAAGGTTACTTTTCACCAACTATTGCTTACATTTTTATCCTTTATATACATATCCTCCTTTCAACCCATTAAGATTAACACCCTCCTTTGGTCCACAATATAATTTGAAATAAAATAATGATGCTAAATTGGCAAGGTGAAAATGGGATACAATATTGTTCCACTCAATCCTTTAATTATAAGCCTATAATATATCGGCAATCTATTGTATTATTTGTTAGTTCCCTAATGTGTAACTATATTATCTACTCATGCCATTCACATTCTAATGTTTTTCCACATACATTGCTTGCACATCACTTGGCTTTCATGTCACTCTCTACCTATCAACTCATTGTTGCGTGTTACTACATGGAACTGCTAATATTTATTTACAAAGGGGAAGATTATAAATCTGACGGGACATACGATATAACAGTAGAAGGATTTGCACCTTATGAGAAGTTCATACTAAATTAAATGATTTGGGACCCACAATGTGATCAGCAGAGATGGAGGGGAAGGCAAGGTTGAATAATGGCCTCTAATGGAATTGATTTGGGCATTGTGATTCCAAGCCCCTCTGTCATGTCAATTACAGTTCCCTCTAGAGTAAACCACTCAAAGCTCTGAAGCAGACGCCCCAATGTATGGGTGACCACAATCATTGCCAAAGGCATGCCCGGGCACATTCTTCTCCCTGAACCAAACAGAATCAACTCAAAATCCCACCCTTTCACATCAATCTCTTTTCCGCTGTTCAGAAACCGTTCAGGATCAAATTCCGTGGGGTGGTCCCACATGGCGGCATCACGATGAATTTCCCACAGATTCATTAACAGTTGCGTTCCTGCGGGAATATGATATCCTCCAACATTGCAGGCCTCGATAAATTCATGAGCAACCAGAAGAGTTGCCCTTGGATGGAGCCTGAGAGTTTCTTTCACAATTGCCTGCAAGTATTACAACTTGTGAGTATCAGATTCCTCCATTAATCGGTACCGTCCAACATGTGTGTCTAGCTCTTGATGGGATTTGCCCAAAATTTTTTGGGTTCTGCATCAGAGCTAACAGTGCCCATTCGATGGTTACAGCTAATGTTTCAGTACCTGCTATTATAATGTTCTGCAAAACCAGAAGACAGATCTTGTAAGAGCAAGCTTAAAAGGCTTGTTTGTTGTGATAAACATTTTTAGTTGTGTTGTGATCAAGGCATTAGCTGTTGATGTAGATATGGGGTTTCCACTCAACTAGCCAGTGCCCTAACCACAACTCATTTGCTACCCGTGAAGGCATTTGAATGTTTCCAAATTATGTTACAGAAAGTGATTCAAGAACATAATATTTAATACAAACTATGATAAAGAAGACTTCACAAACATTCCAAATTATGTAGCAGAAAATGATACAAAAACATACATGGGTAGTGGCTTTCACCACATCATCATTATTGTCAGAGTGAATTTCATGGTTGTCTGTTGCAGAGATGAGAACATCAATCAAGTCTCGAGCATGCGGCCCTCTCTTCTCTCGGTGATTTTAGAGCAATTTCTTCATAAACACTTCTCTCCTCTTGTGTAGATTCTTCATGGCAGACACAGTTCCATGCGGATCGATCCACTTGAGAAAATGCAGGTAGTAGCCGATATCAAATGCTCCAACTAACGAGGAACCTTCTTTTATCATCTCCTTAAAGTGTTGTGCTTCTTTGAAATCCCCCGGACAGAGATCTAGCGAGAATCTCTTGCTAGCAACAATTCGCACCATCATATTAAATGTGAGATCTGAGAGCCCTGACCTATCGTTCACTGGATTGATCTCTCGCTGCGTACTCTCGAACAGCGAACAGATGAGTGTGGAAATTTCCTCTTCGCGAACGTGCCTGAATGATTCAATTCTGTCTGCAGTAAAGAGCTGGAGCCTGCATATTTTTCTGATGTTTCGCCAGAAGGAGCCGTAGGGAGCAAAGGCTAATAGTTTGAAGTCTCAGCCCATATGCTTTCCGACAGACATAAGTGGGCGCGAAGCAAAGGCTTTGTCATTTACTGTAAAGCATTCTTCTGCGAGATCTAATGAAGAGATGACCAAAACAGGGCGGAAGCCAAGTTGCAGAAGCATGATGGGTCCATATCTCTCTGAGAGAGAAGATAAAATTATGTGTATGGGTTGTTTGCTTCTACTTAGCAGAGGAAGATGGCCAATTATTGGCCAGGATGGAGGCTGCAGTGGCTTTGCCTTAGCCGTGTTATTAATCTTACATCTGACAGAGTTTGCAATCAGCCAAACTGAAGCCAGTGCCACAACAAGAACGATAAAGGAAGTTGCTTCGAACGCCATAACTGACTCCCACGTTTTTATGGATTAAATAAGAGATTTGGATGACAAAATCACAGTTTGTATAGGTTAAAATTTTTTGGACGACACTATCACAGTTTTCGAGATATTTTTGACTTTTCCATCTTCTAATTTTTTTCAACACTTGTGTTTTTTAGTACATAATAAACGATTAAGAAAGTTTTCTTTTTAGTCCCTATCCATATGCGGGTGTTCTTTGGATGATCAAAGTGGATACTACTGTTTATGGAAACTGTGCAACCAAAAGTATTTTCAGTCTTAATAATTCCTTATTTATTATTATTATTATTTTTAAATTAATTTATTTATAGAATTTAGTTAGATGATTTCATAAATTTATAAAATGAAAGGAAAATCTTTCAATGTCCTAGATTAGACTGCTAAAAATTAGAACAAGCTTTTAAATTTTTTACATTTTACTTGGATGAAGAAAGAAATTAAAATATTTTTGCAAAGTTTCTACAAATCTTAAATTTAGTTGTTTCTAATGTTCAATGTCCTATAGCATACATTGCAAGCTATAACATGCATTGCCAATTTTGTGTGGCATGCATTACTAGTGCACCAACCATGGGGCTACATGTAGAGAACAATTGTAATATCATCTAACAATTAGCCCCTTAATCTATCATTGGGTGGTTGTCTATGTTGTGTTACAAAGCTTCCATCTTGACATAGGGAGGTCAAATGCAAGCAAATGTTGAAGGCTTCAACTTTGTAAATTTGACAATAATATTCACAATGTTAATGCTTGCTTGGTTATTTTAGTTAATGACAAGAGAGGAAGATCATGTAGTCGACTGTGAGGTTCAATGGGTTGCCTTAAGGAAACCTCTTTCAACTAAAAATAAATTGGATAGGTTAATGCAAGCCATGATGATGTAAATTGATTCCTTAGGTAGATAAGCTATATTTTCTAAATTTAGAAGTGGTTTGTAACAACTTAACCTTTTGAGGGAACAATGGCTACATTTGTGTTAAAAATGGAGACTTAGAAATAAGATAGGACATGATGCCTTGTGAGCGAAGAAATAATTTTAAGTAAAATATATGTAATGATTGGTGCAATATACTATGAAGGATGGATTGGGGAGTAATTAGTATTTTCTACTATAGGGAGAGAGGACCCATGTAAGCTTCTTATCTATAAATGTATATTATTGTTGGCTATTTTTTGTAATGGTGTAACTAAGAATGTATTTTTACACAAAAAGGAATTGGCAGGTTAGCCTAGTGACTCGAAGCTTAGCTCTTTGACAAGGTGAGCCCCCTTATAACCTCTCAAGGAAATGGATTGGGTCTAAAATGACCAGCCACCTAGTCAATCCTGATGGAGAAAATTCATCTCGAGACCTACATGGTGTAATTGAGAAGCTATTCCTCACATTTGTCTATTTTTTATAGCATGGATGCCTTCAATTTCTATTTATTATATTTTGTGAAGACTGTGAATGTTTCATTTTTGAAACGAAGGAGAAAACCCACTCAATCAATTTGGTATTAAAGCAATAAGAAGATCCATGACATATGGAAAAACTATGTGATATATTCCATTACTAGTAGGAAAGAAGACCTACAACTTGAATTATGTCTAGTGTGTCTGAGTTCTTTGAAGAGTATAGCACTTGATGAGTCAATTACACTAGACTATTTCTAATTGAGTGATTGCAAAAGTTTGAAAATAGTATCAAGAACATATGATTTACAAAAGCTTTAATTAGTAAATATTTGGAACTATCCAAAGCTTGAGTAGTAACTCAATTTTTTTTTGCAAGTTGTTTGTAGAGGATTACCATTAAAGGATGTAGGAAGCCCAATCATCTCTACTTGAAATCTTTTCAATGGTTGGAAAGTATTTTGTGTAACTTTGATCAAGTAGAAATTGATGTTGATAGATGTAGTCAAATTGAGGAGATTAGTCTTGATAGACTGAGCTATCTAAAAAGATTACTAATTAACTACTATAAAGGTTTGAAATGTGTGACATAAATTGTGTTAATCTTCTTATACTGTTATATTTGATTTTACCTTATTTTATTACTTATATATTTTAAAAAGAATAAAATATTGATAAAATTTAAAAACCAAATTTTAATATTGACCAACCAATTTAAATACTTTTCTTTTATATGATTAATACTTTGTATTAAAACAATTGATAATTTAATGATTTAAACAACTGAATTGAAAAAAAGAAAATTCAGAAACTGAGAACCCAAATCATAAACCTAAGTATTTACAAGACACATCTATCATAGAAAGATAATTAAAAAAGAAAAATACCATCTCAAAAGACATAAATTAATGTTCCTATTAAGAAAGAGAAAATTATAGCCATCCATGTACATAACCTATTTCAATCATCTTCCTTTAAGATATTTTGATGTTTGTTCAATTGAATGGCTTCCCCTTGATCACTAGAAGATAATTGTGAAAACATTCTACTTGTGAGATTTTTGGAGAACCCTAAAATTTAGCTAGTCATAAATTCCCGAGACATATCAAGAACATTAACATTGATGTAGAAAAGGAAAAGTGAAAAATTATAAATATGACAGGAGTCAAACTATAAGAGGGGAAGACTTTGCACCTTACAAGTAATTACTGTAGAAACATAAGCATAGTCTAACACAATGAAATTTGACAGAAAGAGAAATACTAAAATAGTAACACAAGAACAAAGGAAACACAAAAATATTTTACACAAGCACACAACAGTCTTTATTCCTCTGATAATAGAATTCATTACATATGACCTTTCTTTATAGAGGTTTTGCATTACCAATACTAAATATAGTTCATGCATGTTGGTCATGCAAACATTGTACGTTGTTCATGCAAACATTGAACTAAAATAGTTTCTTTAAAAATAAGACTATACATGATAGTTACAATCAACATGCACTTACAAATAGTTATTAAAATTAATTGTTTATTAATAACAATGCATGGCATCCTTAGTGAATTGCATGGCAGTGAGGCTCATGCATCACTTTCCAACATACTCCCCTTTGATGCTAAGACACAATATTATGTTGAAGTTTTGTAAACTGAACCTGAGCAACACAATGCGCAAGATTACTCACTCAAGTCCTGTAGACTCTCTGAGTACCCTTCTTGTAGAAGCTAAGTACCCATTCCCATTGCTCTCCCTCTTGAGAGATCACAAGGATTTCCCTAATCATAACAATCAGTCATCACCCACTGACTCAAACCTTCAAACTATGTTTGACAACCATTTATTTTAACATGCCAACATTTAGATTTATACAACCTCTTAAACATACTTGTAACATTTTTCCATCTAGATTCATCAATCCATCAATAATTAATCTGCATACAATCTTTCTCAAATTGTCCACTCCACTCTCTGTTCCAACATGTTTTTTCTGAATGATTCTTAAACCCACTATAAATTGTATAAGGATAAAGATCCCAACATTTCTCTTTTTTATGTCCTCCCCTATGACAATGAGAACATTCCATAAACTCCATACTTCTAGTTGATTTGCATGAACATGTAATATTTGTTACATCATTTCTATCTCTCTCACCATATCCCAGGCCTTCATTCTTTGGCCTCACAACTGGCTAAATGGGCTCTCTCATTTCTTGCTCATGTTTTCCCAAACCTTTTCCTTCATAACCCATTTTTTTCATGATTTTTAAACTAGCATTCTTTTCAAACCAACCTTTGTTATTAGCTTCATATGCTGCAAAATATTTAGGTTCAGACACATCTTCATCTTCAACTTCACATTATTTACCCGAAAGAAACATCACCCATATCAAATGAAGAACATGGATCATTTATATCACATGTAGCATCACACAACAATGGCTTTGACCTCAAACATTCAATTTATTTCTCCAGCAACATTAGCTTTCCTTCCAAATCTTCATTCTTTTTCTTGACCTCATCAAGCAGTATCTTTCTTTTTCACTTTTTCTAATTATTTTTCCATATTTTCATTCTTACATGAATAATCACATCTTTCTTTTCCAAAATCCAGCATCTTCTCTATCAATTTTGAGTTACATTTTTTTAGCTTCATTAATTCTTCTATAAAACCATTTTTCTCACACATTAAATTTGAAGTTTCTTTCTTCACCTTCTTAATAATTTTTCCCATTGAAACAAAAAATTTAAACTCACCCTTTTGAAAACTACAAACACTTTCTATCTCCCAAACACTTGTCTTCTACCAATCTCCTTTTAAAAAAGGGATGAACGCCAATTAATACAACACAGTTTTATTTTACCTTGCTAATGTACTTACTGTGATCTTCTTTCAACCTTGCAGCTTCTTCAGAAAAATCGTTTGTGAACAACAATCTCCTCTTCTATGGCTTTAAAATTTCCATCTTTTGTTGGGTGGCTGCACACAACGAATTATTTGCTTCACCTCAAATATATACCTATGACCTTTTATTTCTACATCCTCCTTTCTAACAGCTGTTGAGACTGACTTAGGTCTTTTACTTGGCGGTAGTCATAAATCTTGCAAATCTTGTATTGGCGAAAACATTCAACAATCTTATCAACTTCAGATCCTTTCTTTGAATGGAAACTTTGTATGTAACAATCTCCCTCGATAAACAACAATCTAAAACAACGATCCTCAACAAGATTTCTGCACCCCTTCACTTCAAGGAATTTCCATCCAGCAACAATGGTTTATCTCAGTGGCTTCCAATCTGCTTCCAATCTCCCTGGACCTTTATGCTCTGATACCAATTATATAAACAAAAGCACAGTAACACAATGAAAAATGACAGAAAGAGAAATACTAAAATAGTAACACAAGAATAGAGGAAAACACAAAAATCTTTTACACAAACACACAACAATCTTTATTCCTCTGATAATAGAATTCATTACATATGACCTCTTTTTATAGAGGTTTTGCATTACCAATACTAAATATAGTTCATGCATGCAGGTCATGCAAACATTGCACACTGCTCATGCAAACATTGAACTAAAATAGTTTCTCTAAAACATGATAGTTACAGACAACATGCACTTACAAACAATTATTAAAATTAATTGTTTATTAATAACAATGTATGGCATCCTCAGTGAATTACATGACAGTGAGACTCATGCATCACTTTCCAACAATCACAAGTAAATTAAATGTTTTCAGAGGCACAATGTGGTTAGAGGATAAGGCTCTTTGCTCCATGTAGTAAACAGACAGTATCAGTAGAGATGGAGGGGAAGGCGAGGTTTAATGATGGCCTCCAATGGAATTGATTTGGGCATTGTGAATCCAAGTCGCTCTGTCATGTCAATTATAGTGCCCTCTGGAGCAAACCATTCAAAGCTCTGAAGCAGACGCCCCAATGTATGGGTGACCACAATCAATGCCAAAGACGTGCCAGGGCACATTCTTCTCCCTGAACCAAACGGAATCAATTGAAAGTCCTGCCCTTTCACATCAATCTCTTTGCCCACATTGAGAAAACGTTCAGGATCAAATTCCGTGTGGCGCTCCCACAAGGCCGCGTCCCGTTGAATTGCCCACACATTCACCAAGAGTTGAGTTCCTGCGGGAACACGATATCCTCCTACAGTGCAGGTCTCGCTAGATTTGTGAGGGAGCAAAAGAGGTCCCGCTGGAAAAAGCCTGAGAGTTTCTTTCACAATTGCCTGCAAATATTTCAGCTTGTGGATATCTGATTCGTCCATTAATCTGTCCCGTCCGACATGTGTGTCGAGCTCTTGATGGGCTTTGCCCAAAATGTTCGGGTGCTTCATCAAAGCTGACAGTGCCCACTCGATGGTCACAGCTGATGTTTCAGTACCTGCATTTATCATGCTCTGCAAAACCAAAAGACAAATCTTGTAAGTACGAGCTTAAAAAGCTTGCGCATTGTGATCAACTCTTTTGGGTTTGTTGTGTTCGAGGCATCGGCTGTTGCGGTAGAGATGAGGTTTCCACTCCAACAGTCAGTGCCATGACCACAACTCATCCGCCTCAGGTGAAGGCATTTGACTGTTTAGAAACTTCAAATAATTAGTCCCTTATTTTGACTATAAAGACAGTCTCCACTTAAACCATCTATACCTTGACCACAAGACAACTACTATTCAATACAAACTATGATAAGAAGATCTTGCAAAACTGATACAAATTATGTGTCAAAAAACTGATACAAGTACATACTAAGGCTGTGGCTTTAACCACATCATCGTTATTGTCAGAGTGAATATCATGGTTGTCTGCTGCAGAGATGAGAATATCTATCAAGTCTCGAGCATGCACCCCTCTCTTCTCTCGGTGATCGTGGAGCAATTTCTTCATAAACAGGTCTCTCTTCTTGTGTAGATTCTTCATGGCAAACACTCTCCCATGCAGATCGATCCACTTGAGAAAAGGCAGGTAGTAGCCGATATCAAATGATCCAGCTAGTAAGAAAGTTTCTTCTATCAACTCCTTGAACTGCTGCGCTTCTTTGAAATCCTCCGAACAGAGATCTGGTGAGAATCTCTTACTGGCAACCATTCGCACCATGATATTTAATGTGAGATCTGAGAGCTTCGACTTGATGTTCACTGGATTGATGCTTCGCTGCGAACTCTGGAACAGCGAACGAATGAGAGCGGAAATTTCCTCTGTGCGGACGTGCCTGAAGGATTCGATTCTGTCCGCAGTAAAGAGCTGGAGCCTGCAAATTTTTCTTAAGATTCGCCAGTAGGAGCCATAAGGAGCGAAGCTTAAAACTTTGATACCACCAAGATGAAGGGGAAACTAGACTTTGTGCAATAGGATCCTTTAGTCAATCGAACTAGACCCCCAACCCCATACCATTCTTCATTATAAAACATATTATCATAAAACATTTTTTGAAATATATATTCATATTGTTAAACAATAACTGACAAAAAGCAAAAATGCAATTAAAAGGAAATAAATTACACATATAATCAGACGCAAGACACAACACGATTTTTAACGGGGTTCACGATGAAGGCTACATCCACAAATAGCAACGGATTTCTCTATTTTTATTAAACCCAGAATATGTCTATTTGTTACAGCATGCACAACAATATATTCAACCTACAACAAATACACTCATTAATATTTTTTAATATATATTTCAAAAACTTTGATTTTATTAAAATTATTAATATGGTTAATTTTCCACCGCGGTGAATTGTGGCAGTGAATTTTACTTAGTGATGAATTTTCCTTCGATGAATTACTGACGGTGAATTTTCTGGTGCGAATTTTCCATATGCTGATGCTCAGATGAAATGTAGTTTTTCCCCAAATTATCTATCTATATATTTTCGTTTCTTCTTCCAGAAATTCGATCCCTGGACCTCACGGAACATTTTTTCAATTGGCTGCAGATACTGTAAATGCGTATTTTTACGTAACGAAAGCCTTTTTAGCAGTATTTTAAGTTTAAAGAGTTTCAACTTTGACAGAATATTTTGTATGTTAACGACAATACCCTTTTGTCGTACTCGCTTAAATTATGTAAGAAAGGTAATGGCCACTATTCAACTGCAACATGATTCCCACGCCTTACTTTTTAGACTAAATGCATTGAATGTCGTTGATTTTGAAAACCCTGTAATGATCTCGTTTTTGTTTGTCGGCTTTGCAATCGTGAATTTCAACTGCAATGATCAAACGACTTTGGCGTGCAATGCCAATGTAATTGAACTTTATTTAACTAATCAAATTTAATTAATTTTAAATTGATTTTATTTTAATCTATGATTGAATACACTTTTTTTTTTTCATAAACAATGTAATAGAGATTCAAATGAGTCAAGTATATCAGTTGGTGAAAAACTTTTAATTATAGAATGAAATAATATTAACAAATGTTTAGATTTTATTATAATTTTATATATTGAGATTATTAATGTGAAAGATATTATGTTTCTTTGGATTTAATTGTGTAATATTCTTTTCATCTAATTTTACATTTTAGATGAGGGGTGCTGGGGATTGAATGTGGGGGCGTTCGGTATCCGTCGTATGATTTTATGTTATGTTTCCTTTTCAAAAATGAACTTTATATATAGAATTTCGCTTCGGTTAGCTAAATAATTCCGTTGTAGCTCTGGCAGTCCACCCGAGTTCTAGTCTCCCCACGTCATTATTGCGGGTATTAATGCGCGCCATTGTAGCCGATCCGTTAAAAGTTTACGAGCATGGCGTTTGGGGTGCTGCAGATTCTGGAGTCTAAAAATAAAAAATAAAAATGAACTTTATATATAATAAGATTTTTATTTTTTTTACAATTGTATGTGTTGTGTGACAAACAAAATAAATGATAGGACATAAGTGCTAATGCATCATTGATCCTATGATTGGATAATAAATATGCCTAATGATTATGCAAATGTTGGACCATTTTTCTCTTGATTTTGTTGTAATATTTTGCATGGTGAAGAGAAACTATAACTCATTCTTAATGTAACTCATTTTTTGAGATAATATTTTGGTTGGGTAATGCAACTCTACCACAGGAATTTTTAAGTTTCTATTTGTAGTACTTTGCAACGTGTGTGTCAACATATTTTTGCATGTGTTCATTCATCAAATAGGATGGGATGAGATGATGATGACATCTCATAGTTTAGGGTTTGCATTAGCTAAGGTTCCATTATCAAATATTGAACTAGAACATACATCCAAAACCTATGAGCTATTATATTTGGTTTTTATAGTTTTATTCTTACCACATGGTAGAGGAGTCTCCATTATTTCCTTTTTATTTTTATGCAAATTAAATAAATCATCAATTTCATTTTCATTTGAAAAATTTATGTTCATTCAAAGATTGAAAATAAAGTCTAACTTTAAACAATTATACTTGAACATATGTGAAAAAACTATAAAAAAAAAAAAATTGCAAGTAAATTTTTCTAAGTCATGTTTTCAACACCTACAAAAAAATGAAAATCTAATACACAACCAAAGTTTATGCTGTTTTGAAGAAATAGTGTTATTTTTTTAATTGAAAAGAAGGTGAAGTTCTTAGCTAAGAAACAAAATTTTGTGAATGAAATATTTAACTAGTAAATAAAATAAAATAAATTGTTAATAGAATTTAATATGTGCATCTACTAAAATATAGTTCTAAACGTACACATTTGTACAAATGTATGGATTTTTCTAAAAGAAAATGTCCAAAAATATTTATTTTGTTTAAAATGTTATCCTGCACCAAAACATAAAGTGTTATATTTAAAAAAAAAATTGTCAACCCTTTCAAACTCATGTAAAAACTTGATTTCAAAACCTCTTAGAAACCCTTGCAACACATGAGATAAGAAACACCAAGTGCTCATAATGACAAGATTAGACTAATGGATAGCATGTTCACATTGGGTTCATTGTAATATATGTAATTAAATTAAAAATTAAGAAACAAAGAGAACTTGAAATACAACAGAGAAACTAAATCCTAAACATATCAACTTCAATGAAAACCTCAAAATAAGATTATTATGTTGACTTTCATGTTAAAAGAATGTGGATGCAACTCAAAAATATAACATTGCACTTGATTTACAATGTATTTCAAGAGGGTCAATTTGCATAAAGACTATTTTTTTCTTAAAAATAATAAAGGAATAGGTGTATTTATAGGTTCATTAAGAAAAATCAAATGGATGGATGAAGAGAATATCAAAGAATTAGTTACCTAAATTGCTTGTGGAGTTAACTTAAGAGAAATTGGAAATTTTCAATTTCAATCTCCTAGGAGGATAATAATGAGTTATTTAATTTAATAAATGGATAAATGAAAGAATGAAGTTTCCATTCAAAAGACATAATTGATTGATAAGTGAAGAGTAAGTTTGGTAAATTCAAAGATGGAGTTAACTTGTGAGAAGATAATAATGAATTTCTTACTTTATTTAATAGATTTTGTAATGAGGAAGTTGCTAATTTGAACAATGGGTTAATTGATAAGGTGAAAGTAGAAATTTTATTTATTGAAAATATATAATTAGCTCTCATTTAATTAAACAATAAATTATTATTTGATTAATTGGATAGACCATAGAAAGTGATAAATTTAATGAGTAATGGTAATAATTAATTAATAATGTGATAATTGATTATAAATGATAAATGATGCGATAAATAATAAATAGTAAAATAAAGGTTTATAAATTATAAATTATAAGTGATTTACGATAATAAATAATGAATGAATGAATGATGTGATAAATGGTTAATGGATGATATGATGATTATTATATGAATTATTGGAGTGTCTACAATCAATATTCAATTTGTGTCTCTTTCTGTAATTCTTGCAGATTGTTACTCATCACTATCAATGAGCTTGTGGTGTAGTCACGGATTAAGGGTCCAAAAAGAACTATCCAATCATGTAACCTAGAGTTCAACACAATGGAATAAGACAAGAAATGCTCAACAAACATGAGCTATCATAGATTCAATAAATTACATTATTACATGCATCATATACCACATATGTGAAATGACTAGGGCTCATAGGCCTACCATAAGGAAATTATAAGAGATTACAATTGGGACACAACCTTATTATGACCTTTGGTCTACTTCCTAACTAAGAACTTATGAAATAAATAATTAACTAATTATTTTTCCAATGTATTACAAATGATATTATATATGAGTCTCTAGCTCTAATTATGATTCACATTGAACTTAAGGGCTTACAAACCCAATGCAAGATCAAACGTGTAGGTCGACCTAAGGACATGAAAGGATAACCCAATGAGAATGGAAATATATTGTGGATCTCTAAGAAATCTCCCCCTAGACCTAGAATTCATTGAATGATGTAACATTGAGCTCTGCACATTCTAAAAAGGTTCGCACAACCAAACTAAGCTAGGAAGGCCCTAAATACTCTATCTGTGAATTGATAGTGAAATTCTGAGAGTGATAAATTTTTGCCAATGATTGCAAATCACCTAAAAATTGGATACACTATAGATGGCCTCATGTAGAACCAATATCCCACTTCATGAGTTGGGAAATGATAAAGCAAAAAAATGCAAAAGAAACTACTGAGATAGCTACAAATTGAAATGTAAGAAAATAAATGGTTTTGGTTGATATAGGACTGCTTTACAATCAGGGATGCTCCTACATCAGGTTGCAAATTTTTTATATGCCTTTTCATGAACTACAAGCTAAATTTTTTTCTCTTGCCACTAATACCTACACTACTAAAATAGTTATATTTGGTAAGAAATGAAATTCATTTGCAACTTTGCACGTCTCATGTAAATTACTAATTTTTCATATTATTGTACACCCCATAAATACATATTGTGATGGACTTGTCATACTCTTTTACATGCATTGAACTAGTGATCCTATACCTTGCAACTTTGTAAGAGCTAAGTTTGATAGGGCATCAAACTCATTTGTATTTTTACACATGTCACTTGCAAAGTGTAAAAACTAGTTACATGCCTCTAAAACCCTACAACCCTATGCTACTTTATAGTTACAAATTTTTTTCACTCTCATTGTAATATACATGCGTACATTACAATCACACAACTTCATGACCCTACTATAGTTATGCTTCCAATAATTTTTGACCATGTTTTTAGTCTTCATGTCCCTAATTCTAGATATTATTCCCTCACATTGCTCTATCCCATTAATTTTTTTCCCTCCCTTATAACTTGCTCATTAATATCTAAATCCAATAAATCCACCACACTTCTATTCATGAAAATTTTTACCCCTCCATGTGACCTTTATACCCACATTCCTATGTTTACAACTCCACTACACATATTTCTTACACTTGTGAACTCTTTTGCAACTTTTCACATGACTTGTATATGTATTTCTTAAGCTTGCACTATTGCAACATAGTCATTTTACAAACTTTATCACTAAATTTTCAAGTTGTAAGATGTAAACCTATCATGTCACCCTACAACTCTATTATTTTAACAAAAAATAAACTCTCACCCTAGTTTATGTATGGGAAGGAATTTATTTATCCTACATGGACATAGTTAAGCCTAGGAGATGTTATTAAATTTGTATGCAAGTAGAAGAAGACACCATGGAAATATGTATTTGTGGGCAAGATCTTTGTGCATAGTATTGTGATATAACTTTAGGATGTGGTTGAAATGCTTTGAAATATACAAGCACAGGTATTTACACCTATGTAGGCCTATGACTTGATTACCTACTTCCTAGTTTATTGAATAAAGAAGTCTTTATCCCATACTTTCAAGTACGTCAAACCAATACAAGAAAAATATTCGTCTTCATGTAACTACTCTTTCCTACTTATACAAATGTGGCTAATATTGCATGATTTTAACTAACTTGGACCTCCAAAGAATATGCATTCCCACCAAGTCATTGGATGATGATGTAATTCTCCATATATGAATGAAAAAATATATAATATTGCTTGGTTGGATGGTTGGTCTTCAAATTTGCACTGTTGTATTTACTTATGTGTCATTTATCAATCTTATTTTAGGACATCAATCCTTTCTCAATATAAATTTTTGCATTCCTAAACATATTATAAGTCAATAGAAGATGTAGAATGTAGAGGTTTGTCCATGACATAAGGGTCTCGATCTTTAGCTAGACGTAAATTTGAAAGGGATAGGTATGCCATACTTATTTTTAATGCTACACTCACTATCCTGGTATTGAATAATTAGTTAATCCTCATCAAGATTTGTAGAAGTGTGAGAAAGTATATTTGAGAAAAATCATTGAATACATTATATGGATCATCTTGTTCACTTATAAATCTTTAAAGTATCTTTACCATGAATGTTGAAGGTTATATACAAAGATGCTTTTGGATCATCATAGAGCTCATCTTATGGTTTTCAAATGCATATCTACTTCTTATGTTATGATCCACATGTATGATTTTCCATAAGGCTAGATGTTTGAATTTCACCCATATGATTGAATCAATGTACTAGAGCTTGAATATCCCCCACTAATCTTAAATCATTAAAATGCTTCTTTTAATTTTTTTTTTAACATTATATGTCCCTCCCCATACAAATGATTTAGTTTTATAAACCTTCCCAAATTTTAAGTAAGCTCACACTTGAATCATATCCCTCAGATTGCATACAAGATTTTTTCTCACATGTATATCTTACCATTAAAAATAGCGAGAATATCAAATAGTTGTAGTTTAGTTGATAAGGATGATGGTATGTTCCTAGATTATATATCCACCAAATTCAATCATCATTGAGGTACAACTGGGCTAGTTTGACCTCCCTTGGTAGCTTTCACGGGCTAGATCCCCATGATAATTGAACAAAAGGACAAATTCTAGTTTAAATGTATGCTCACTCATAATGTGGTAGCCCACTATATAGAGGTAAACATGCCAATATCTACATAGTCAAATTGTTTCAAGGAAAAGAAAGAACATATAAATAATTGCCACTTTTAAAACTTGATCATGCCAAAAAAGAATGATTAGCTTGAAAAACTTGTTAAAAGACTTTATATGCCCTATTTCTCTAAACAAAGGAATTAAGCTAGGAAAACACAAATTTACAATTGTAATTGATGAATTATGCTTGAATAAACTATGCTCTTTATTAAAATAAACACAAATATAGTCTTTGTATGTTTATTAGACATTGGTTTCTCATATGATATAACATAAGCTGTTATTATAAGTTATGCATTTGAAGAAAACTTATATATGCTAAATTCACACTTAAACATGTTTTAGATACAAATATGTGCACACACAAATTAATTTATATTTTGACAACTTTTTTATGATACATTCTTATTACAAAATTGTTCCATGATATTGTCTTCATACATTTTTTTGTCCATTTCCATTATTATTACTATTGTATTTTCTACAAGATTTAATATAAAATATTTAAAAACTTAAACATCAAATTTTAATTTTGACTAATCATTTTTAAAAACTATTTTTTTATATTATACAATCTACGATTATTAATATATTTTATATTGAAACAAAACAGAATACAATGATTAGTGCATGTTGTAGATATGTATTCCAACATTCATAGATAATTGTGGAAGAAAAATGATTATTTGTATACTAAAACTAGATAAAAAAAAGACGTGTAAAAGAAAAAGAAAAAATACATGTCATTCAAAATTCTTACACAATTAAATTTGAAAATAACATACACTAATCATTGTGAACTCTAAAAATTTAAAATCATTAATTAAAATATAATAATAAGAAAGCTATAAAGAACAAACTATAATTCAATGATAAACACTCGAAACTTGTAGACACCAACGAGGATTATTAATTACCTGAAAAGTAAACAGAGACCCAAAAACAAATCGTCTCAAAGGTTTTCGTCTATAAAAATAAATAGACAAACGAAATAATAGCCATATGGATGAAGGTACTGCAAACACAAATACGATTCAATCGTCTTCTTCAACATATTTTTGACATTTCTACACTTGGGAGGCTGCCCCTCGATGATCACCAGAAGATAATATTGATGTACAAAAGAAAACATGAGGGGACGAGTATAAA
Organism: Sequoia sempervirens; assembly: GCA_007258455.2. Taxonomy (NCBI): domain Eukaryota; kingdom Viridiplantae; phylum Streptophyta; class Pinopsida; order Cupressales; family Cupressaceae; genus Sequoia; species Sequoia sempervirens. The sequence goes on from VDFB02379368.1 coordinate 44,688, forward strand.
CTTGACAGGACTTACAATATAAGAGTGGAAGACTTTGCACCGTAAAAGCAATTCCTAGTAAATTAAATGATTGAGGACCCACGATGTCGACAGGGGTTAAAGCTCTTTGGCCCACGGAGTAAGCAGGAAATCAGTAGAGATGGAAGGGAAGGCGAGGTTTAATAATGGCCTCCAATGGAACTGATTTGGGCGTTGAGAGTCCAAGCCCCTCTGTCATGTCAATTACAGTTCCTTCTCGAGAAAACCACTCGAAGCTCTGAAGCAGACGCCCTAATGTATAGGTGACTACAATCAATGCCAAAGGCATGCCCGGGCACATTCTTCTCCCTGAACCAAACGGAATCAATCCGAAGTCTTGTCCTTTCACATCAATCTCTCTGCCGCTGTTGAGAAAACGTTCAGGAATGAATTCTGTGGGGCGGTCCCACACGGTCGAGTCCCGGTGAATTGCCCACACATTCACTATGAGTTGCGTTCCTGCGGGAATATGATATCCTCCAACACTGCAAGCCTCGCTGGATTCGTGAGGAAGCAGAAGAGGTACTGCTGGATGAAGTCTAAGAGTTTCTTTCACAATTGCCTGCAAATATTTCAGCTTGTGGATATCTGATTCCTCAATCAATCGGTCCCGTCTGACATGTGTGTCGAGCTCTTGATGGGCTTTCCCCAAAATGTTCGGGTGCTGCATCAGAGCTGACAATGCCCACTCGATGGTCACACAGGATGCATCAACACCTGCATTTATCACGGTCTGCAAAACCAAAAGAAAAATCTTGTAAATAAGAGCTTAAATGGCTGTATATTTAGATCAACACATTTGGGTCTGTTGTGGTCAAGGCATCGTCTTTTGACGTAAAGATGGGGTTCCCACGGGTCTAGGAAAATTCATCGCCAGTACAAAGTATGATAAAGAAGATTTCACAAACATTCCAAATTATGTAACAGAAAGTGATAAAAGAACATACTAAGGCGTTGGCTTTCACCACATCGTCGTTATTGTCAGACTGGATTTCATGGTTGTCTGTTGCAGAGATGAGAACATCAATCAAGTCTGGGGCATGGACCCTAGTCTTCTCTCGGTGATCGCGGAGCAATTTCTTCATAAACACATCTCTTTTCTTCTGTAGATTTTTCATGGCGAATACTGTCCCATGCGGGTCGATCAATTTGAGAAAAGGCAGGTAGTAGCCGATATCAAATGATCCACTTAACAAGGAACCTTCGTTTATCATCTCCTTAAAGTACTGCGCTTCTTTGAAATCCTCTGAACAGAGATCTGGTGAGAATCTCTTGCTGGCAACCATTCGCACAATGATATTAAATGTGAGATCTGAGAGCCTCGATTTGATGTTCACTGGATTGATATCTCGCTGCCAACTCTCGAACAGTGAACGGATGAGAGCGGAAACTTCCTCTGCACGGACGTGCCTGAAGGATTCGATTCTGGCTGCCGTAAAGAGCTGGAGCCTGCAAATTTTTCTGATGTTTCGCCAGTAGGAGCTATATGGAGCCAAACTGAACATTTTGAAGTTATATCCAGTATGCTTTCCTGCAGACATAAGGGGGCGAGAAGCAAAGGCTTTGTCATTTGTTGTAAAACATTCTTTTGCAAGATCTGAAGAGGAGATAACCAAAACTCGGCGGAAGCCAAGTTGGAGATATATGATAGGGCCATAGCGCTCTGAAAGCGAGGATAGAATGCTGTGAATGGGCTGTTTGCTTCTACTTAGCAGAGGAAGATGCCCAATTATTGGCCATGAGGGAGGCTGCGGTGGCTTAGCCTTTGCGGTGTTATTAATTCTACGTCTGAGAGAGTTCGCAATTAGCCAAAGTGAAGTCAGTGCTACAGCAAGAACGATAACGGAAGTTGTTTCCAACGCCATAATTCACCGTCTCCCTTCTGTCGAGGCCAGAACAGAAAGACACAGTGTTGAATCGATAGGAATTTACTTCTCACACGGCATTCTTTGGAATAATTTTTCTTGTCTTTTCATTGGTGACTAACTGCACGTTTTAATGAATTCGGTGAGTGATTTGGACGACAACATCACAGTCTTAGCGAATTTTTTTGTACGAGACCATCACAGTTTTGGAGACTTTTTGGCCTTTGCCTTTGCCGTGTTGTAATTGAGCTACGACTTTTTGGCTGAGAGTTTTGATGTGCTCGTTAACTTCTCTATGTGGTTCAATTTTTTCAACATTTATGTTCTTCATACAAAACTAGGCTAGCACTTGGACCTAAAGGAGGGTGGATAGAAAACAATATTTATGTTGGAGAGTATGTGTTTGTGTGTCGATGCACAGATTTTAATTGTAAGTGGTTGGATTAAACAATTAATAATAAGTGCTAAATAATAGAATTAAATAAACTTAAACAAATCTAGATTTTTTCCTTAAAGAAATTAAGTATTAATTAATTATGAAATATTTGCATGCAAATTTGAAAAATAAAGTAATGCCAATGAAAAAGAAAGTTGCCATCAAATTGACAAAAAAACATGCAAATAAAAATAAAGTGTTCCTCTCGAGTTGTCGAATCAATATTTATCTAGCTTTTATATGATAAGTGAGATTTTGGAGGCTTTTACCTGATATTTTGGATGCTTTTCCCAATAAATGAGAACCGGTTTACCATTAAATGACAACTGAAACTTGTTTTCCAATGAATCAACATTGGTTTGCAGGCATGATACTTGTTTCAAGCTCAAATATCACAAGATATGTAGCCTATTTGCTAATAAACGATGACCAATTTTTTAATATGCAATGCATTTATGCAGTCTTATTAACTATGTAATATTTTTGGATCATTGATAGAATGAGTGAAATTTTATAAGTACGAAAATGGATAAGATGTCATTCATGACCTCATAGAATAGTGATTATTAATATTTTAACATTGATTTTAATTATTATGGCTGATCTTGATTTAAAATTGGATTTACAATGGGTACAATTGTGATTAGTTGAAATTGAAGTTGGATTTTTTCAATAATATATATATATATATATGTTTTTTTAGAAAAGCAAGGAAAGGGTCCTAATCCTGAACAAAACAATAAAACAAATACTAAGGGCTACAAGCCTTCCAGTTCAAGAAAAAATAAAGGCCCACAGGCCTACCAAACAACAAAACCAAGCATAAAGGTAAACAATCATAGAAACTGAAACCAAAATAGCATGCAAGCCTTATAGACACATGCACATAGGTCCCAAAGAATCGAACAAATAGCAAAAGGGTATATGTCCAATAGAGAGAACTAATCTTTAGGACTATCAATGAGATTCCATTCTTCTTTAAGCAACTCTAGGTTATTCTTCTGGGTATCCTCAACATCTTTAGAAGTATCCTTCTTTGGAGCATCATCATCCTAGTTCTTCTCCCTCTTACCTTTTTGTTTCTTAACTTTAGATTGCTTAGTAATAGTGCCAAAAAAGGCATGGTTCATAATCCCATGAGTGATAGATATAATGAAACTCATTTTATTATCAAGCTCTATCATATTATCTTTAAATAAATCACTTTCATTATTTGATTCAATTTGGTTAACCCTCCCCTACAAATTGTCCATCCGATTCTTGAGACTTTGGTGATTATCATGTCCTAGGTCCCCCTCCTCCTCCTTTGAGCTCATCGTATCCTTAAGTTTATTAATATTATCCTCCTATTTAGGGTCTATGCCTTCCTCATCTTCCTCAATGGAATTTTTTATCTCATTCTTGTCATTGTCTTTCCCCTTGTCATCCTCACTTTTTTCCTCCTCTACCTCCTCATCCTCAATAGTGTTATATTCTCAAACTCATTTCTAATCATCACTTCAATTTACATTTGATTAGTATCAAGGTCCTCCTTAGACAAGAGAAATACTCTTTGTCTGAAGATTTGACACCTTCCTCCTCAAAAGATGACTTTTTCTCTTTAATGTCTTGGTTTTTTTGTTTTTCCATTTGGCCAGTTTGGCGAACCTTCTCTCACCTTTACCATTGCTCGAGTCACCAAATTGAATTGCATCATTGTTTTCCAATTTTTTTATTCTAACACTCTTAATTATCATCTTCTCTAAAGGGTCAAGGCACTTTTGTTTTAAACTAGTAGGGTTTATAGAAAATTTTATTTTTTGAGAGGGATGGGTGGAATACTTTTCCTCTATGAGAGGGTTTTGAGAAACAACACTAAACAAGAGAGTATATTTTTTCTTTTTTCTAGGGGTAGGGTTATGCTAAATCAAATGAGGATTATCCTTTGATAGCTTAATTTGTAGGGTTTTAACATATTTTTTCTGGACACAATTGAGTAGTTAAGGAAAATAAATGATTATAGAATTTTAAAATTAGGCTCTGAGGCAACACAGGAGAGGCCCCTTTTGCCCTGCACTAATGTAGATAAGATAAAAGAAAGGGATATTGATTTTTTCATTATGCCTTATATTGTTAAGGAAAGGAAATTGATAGTTAGATTTGTTAATAACATGAGACACAAGATCAAAAAATGAACAAAATACCTTCTAGTCAAGAGCTGTATAGAAAAAAGATTTGCTATTCCTCAAAAGAAAATACCTACAAAATGAATAAGACAAGATATAATGAATTCTTTATAAGAGAAACCCTAATGCTAAAGGGATTAGATTAAGACAAGTGTGAACATCCTATGTGATGAGATAGATTGATCTAATATTAGCCGTGTAGTTAACATAAATAAAACATCAAATTAACTAATAAAACAATCCTAAGTTTAGCTTAAGTGCATGTGAATTAGAATAATAATTAACTAAAGATTAATTAATTATTCTTAGGCAGGTGCATGAAGATTGGTAGCCAATTTGTGGCCAATTTACTTTTTCATCCTAAAATAGCAAAAACACAAGAGAGTTATAGTAAAGTGTGCTCGTGTTATGGCTTGGTAATGAACAAGCCTAGGATCAGTCATTACCAAGCCATAACGTGAGCGGGTTATAACGTGCTTGCATTATAAAATGCTCGCATAATGGTTTAAATTTAAAAAAAACATGCACATTTTGAGTTCAAAAAATGTGCATTTTTTGATATCTAAAAATATTTCCAAAATGTGAGCGAGTTATAACGTGCTTGCGTTTTGGTCTACATTCTCTTTTTCTCGTATCTTTCTTCTTGTTATCTTTCAGGAAAACTATATACATGAAATACTTACATATGGACATTTAATTTCTTATAATTTAAGTTATATTTCATGTATATAGGCAGGATGTTTGAGAGAGGTTTCAGATCTCTAGGAGTTATAATGCAAATTCTAGTTTTTGGAAGATCTCAAAAATTTTAAACTTAGTCAAATTTTATGATTGAGATGAAATTTTGATCTGATGGGTCTCGGAATTGACGCGTTTTGATTTTGATTGATCTCGCCAGCGGATAAAGCCTGATTGATTTTGATTGATTGATCCGGATCTGACCTGATTTAAGCGCGGATGAATGGATTGATCTGATCTGATTGACGGATTTACGCGCGGATCGCTGATTGCTTGTCCTGATCTTGATTTTGAGATTCTGACCTGACGCTGATCCGGATTCGATCCGCCGATCCGGATGATCCGATCCTATCGATCTGACTTTTGTCTTTATTTTTGCTGACGGATTGATCTTTCCATCAATGAGAAATTAACATATAGAGCATTTCTACTTGGTTTCACATCTTAATTTGTTTGTCTGCCTGGAATTTCACTTAATTTCTTTTACTTTATACTTTTTCGACGGATGATGATTTTTATTTTTGCTGGATTTTGGTCGATCTTTTTCCTTTTGTCTTTGTTTTCTTTCCACTTAATTTATCGAGAACGATTTCGAACGTGATTGATCCTGATCCGATCTGGTCGTCTGATCCGACGGATCGATCGGAATTGATCGATCTGATCCGATCCGCCCTGACGATCGGAATCTTTGAACTGGCCCGATCTTGATGACGGATTTGAAGCGGATGGATGATGGAAAGATTTTGACGATCTCGATTTGACGCGGAATGATCCTGATCTGATTTGAAAAAGCGGATTGATCCTGATCCTGATTTTGATTGAGTTTTGATTTTATTTTTGCAAAGCGGATTGATGCCGGATTTCAGATTTTGATTCAGATTTTGATGAGGATCCTGATTCTTGATTGATCCTTAAACCTTAAACCCTTAAACCCTCTACCTCTACACCTCTCCCCACTCCCCTCCCTCTCTCTCACTTCAAGTCTCTCCCTCCTATCCCCTCTCCCTCTCTAAAGTGTCCCTCTCTCTCTCTCACTCACTCCTATCTCTCTCCCCTCTACCCTTAACCCTTAAACCCTTAAACCCTCTACTCTAGCTTGCCAATTTGGTGAAATTGGCAATGTAGTGGCCTATTTGAAAAAATGGGTCCAAGAAATGGGGTCTCCCAATTATGTAAATCACTGAGAGACCCCATTTATTAGACCCATTTTTTCTAAAAGGCCAAGTTAGGTTGTCAATTACACTTGATTTGGAAAGCTAGTGGGCCCTCTACCATCTAATCTTAACCCTCTACCCTCTATCTCTCTCCCACTCATCCCTCTCTCTCTCTCAAGTCTCTACCTCCCACTCCCTCTCCCTCTCTCAAGTCTCTCTCTCTCACTCACTCCCTCTATCTCTCTCCCCTCTACCCTTAAGCCTAAACCCTAAACCATTAAACCTGAAACCCTTAAACCCTTTACTCTTAACCCTCTACCCTCCATGTCTATCAAGTCTCTCCCTCCTACCCCCTCTCCCTCTCTCAAGTCTCTCTCTCACTCACTTGCTCCTATCTCTCTCTCCTCTACCCTTAACTGTCTACCCTTAACCCTTAAACCCCTAAACTCTCTACCCTCTACCCTTTATCTCTCTCCCACTCCCTCCCTCTCTTTCTCTCAAGTATCTCCTTCCTACCCCCTCTCCCTCTCTCAAGTCTCTCTCTCCTGCTCACTCACTCCTATTTGTGTCCCCTCTACCCTAGCTTGCCAATTTGGTGAAATTGGGAATGTAGTGGCCTATTTGAAAAATAGGTCCAAGCAATGGGGTCTCCCTGCGATTTACATCACCAAGAGACTCCATATCTTGGACCTATTTTTTTAAGCAAGGCAAGTTAGGTTGCCAATTTTACCGAATTGGCAAGCTAGTGGGCCCTCTACCCTCTATCTCTCTCCCACTCACTCCCTCTTTCTCTTTGTATCTCTCTCTCTCAAGTCTCTACCTCCCACTCCCTCTCCCTCTCCCAGGTCTCTCTCTCTCACTCCCTCTATCTCTCTCCCCTCTACCCTTAACCCTTAAACCCTAAACTCAAAACCCTTAAACCTGAAACCCTCTACTCTTAACTCTCTACCCTCTATCTCTCTCAATTATCTTCCTCTTACTCCCTCTCCCTCTCTCAAGTCTCTCACTCACTCACTCACTCCTATCTCTCTCCACTCTACCCTTAACCCTCTACCCTAGCTTTCCAATTTGGTGAAATTGGGAATGTAGTGGGCTATTTGGAAAAATAGGTCCAAGAAATGGGGTCAATCAGTGATTTACATCACTAGGAGACCCCATTTCTTAGACCCATTTTTTTCAAATAGGCAAGTTAGGTTGCCAATGTTACCGAATTGGCAAGCTAGTGGGCCCACTAACTTGCCAATTTGGTGAAATTGGAAATATAGTGGTCTGTTTGAAAAAATAGGTATGAGAAATGGGCTTTCCTAGTGATGTAAATCATGGGGAGACCCCATTTCTTAGACCCATTTTCTCAAACAAGCGAAGTTAGGTTTCCAATTTCACTAAATTGGCAAGCTAGTGGGCCCTCTAACCTCTACTCTTAACCCTCTACCCTCTATCTCTCTCCCACTCACTCCCTCTCTCTCTATCTCTCTCTCAAGGCTCTACCTCCCACCCCCTCTCCCTCTCTTAAGTCTCTCTCTCACTCACTCACTCCCTCTATCTCTCTCCCCTATACCCTTAACCCTAAACCCTAAACCCTTAACCCTTAAACCCTAAACCATTAAACCTGAAACACTCAATCTCAAAACCCTCTACTCTTCACCCTCTACCCTCTATCTCTCTCAATTCTCTCCCTCCTACCCCCTTTGTCTCTCTCAAGTATCTCTCACTCACTCACTCACTCACTCACTCACTCCTATCTCTCTCCCCTCTACCCTTAACCATCTACCCTCTACCCTAGCTTGCCAATTCGATGAAATTTAGAATGTAGTGGCCTATTTGAAAAGACGTGTCCAAGAAATGGGGTATAAGTATCCTGGTGATTTACATCACTAGGAGACTCCATTTCTTAGACCCATTTTGTAATTTTTAAATCGTTTACTTGTTTATATGATAGTTTATCTACATAATATTCCCTAGCCGCCTGCCTCATATCTCGCCATCCAGTTATTTGTTTGCTAATTGAATCCACATTTTTTAACATATCCTTCAATGAATTTGCAAGGGTCATTCTTTTTGTGGTTGAACCATTTTGATCACTCAACCTACTAATAAAATCCTCAATTTTTTTTTTGTTGCTCTAAATATCACTCAATAAATTTTGTTGAGTGCCAAGAGGTTATTGAGGGATCAGTGGAGGAGGTTTTTGTTGAGGTTTATTTTCTTGTTTAGTATTTTGTTTTATAGGATTTGGTTGCTCTTCTTGATGTGGATTTTGTGTGTTTGTGGGTTCATTTGCATCTCCTACAAATTCATAAACTTATATATCAAATATAACCTTAAACTAACAAAATCAACCTAAAACTAAGAAATTCAAAACAAATAGAAAACAATACTTACCTCTCCCTCCTCTTCATCATCATGGTGCCATCCTTGCATAGAAATAGCAACCATTGTTGAAGATTTTTTCTCAATCCCTCCTCCTAGAACGTTAGAGTGAAAATGAGGGTTTTTGGCCGTGGGTAGAGCAGAAGAACAATAAACATAAAATGAATCACTTTCACTTTTTTTTTACTTTTAAATTTCCATAGCGTGAGCATGTTATGATTTTTTAATTTTTTTTTTAAATTGGCCACAAAATTGTAACCCAACTTCATCCACCCTCCTGTATTTAATGAAGTCTAGTGAAGGTGTTGTGAAGTGTTGTAAGACATTTCTACATTCTTCTAGACTCTATTCATTACAATTCACCTAAAAATCACCTTTTTACTCATCATCAAGTCCTATTTTGAAGTGTTGTAAAGTCTTGTAACAAGATTTCACACTTTTCTAGGCACAACTTCACTATATATCCTTTTTTTATGACTTATTTGACCTCTTTATGCCTTCATATGCTTTAATTAAGTGTATTTTTTAATGTAAGCCTGATAAACAACATGTATTTTTTAATATAAGCTTGATAAACAACATTAAATACAACTTAATTCCCAACACTTGTTTTCAGGTCCTAAGCGGGACCTATTCACCATGGGTGGCGAATGAGTCCCCCTTGGCCTCAAATTCAAAATATTTTAAATTTCTTTTAGGGTTTTTATTTAAAAATGCCTTATGTTGTCTTGTGATGAGTTATTATCAGGTTACTAAGATAGAAGATTGTATAAATATATGTTTTTCTTCTCATTTCAACAATAATCATCTCTCATTTTTATCTCATAATCTCATTCATTAATCAAATCAAGCAAGTTAGGAATTTCACATTACAAGTCATTAATTTAGCTTCCTAAGACATTCAAGGGTAGATTCTACATGTTTTACTACATAATTTCAAGATCAAACATCATGGAAAGGTAATATACTCCGTCATTACATGTTTCTTTCTATTATTTAATCATTTTTGTTTAATTACCTAAACAAGGTTTGACTTAGGAAAACCCCCATGCTCTAACATCCAACATTTCTCTTTCTCTTCTTGTGTGTTTTTAGATTTGGGTCCTTTGGAAGCTTAGAAATTATTGAAGATCAAGTTTTAAAGTTTTTAAAGTCCTCTCTTCATTCAACAAGTCAAAGAATCAACACAATCTCATTTTCAGGCTTGTAAACTAGAGTTTCAGAAGCAGACACCTAGAGAACATCAAAGTGCAGATCGAAAGCTCCAGAATCCACTCTTGAATATTTAGAAATTCAAAATCGGACTCATTTTCCATGGGTGGTGAATGAATCCCATTTCCAAGTCATTTTTGTGATTTCTAAATTTTTTGACACCCTTTTGACAGAAACGGGTTCCTGCTTAGTTTTGCAGAATTGGGTCTAATTCGCCTAGAATGGAAAATGAGTCCTACCAGGCTTGAAAATTAGCATCAACAGTGTTTCAAAAGTAATTTATAGTCTCCTTCAAGCTTTTAGGTGCACACATCAAGTTTTATTTAATTCTATTTAGTTTTGCATTCGTTTCTAGGTGTTGTTGCATTACATAATGTGTTTTCAAATATTTCATATTTCACTAGTTTTGCATATTTAATCAATCAATTACTTAGCTTATTTGCATGAAAATCATCTCACTTATTCTTAATAATATCACACATAACATAATTTGAATGAACCCTTAGAATTTTTGGCCTAAGTTCTCTCTGTTTAGGTGAAAAACCCTAAAAGAGTTAGAGAGTACATTGAAGCCAAAAATCTATGGTTCATTTTGGTGAACTTGCTTTTAGAACAGTTTGTTTTCTGATTTGGCATCCATCATCATCCTAGGAATAACATGCATCCATTAGACTTTGCATTTTTTTGCGTTCTAGGGTTTCAAATTTTTGTGTTAAAAACAAGTGCATTTAGCTTGCATTCTTGCATAAAATTTCCTTAAAAGATTTCTAAGATTATGCATCTCGATCTTAGCTATGCATCTTGCAACATTAAACACATAAAAAACAATTCAAAATTTCTTAAAATTTTGCAAAATACCAGTACTAGGACTCATTCACCATGTTGGGCGAATCAATCCCTATCCAAATTTTTAATTGATTATTACAACACCAGAAACCTCATTTCTATGCTTCCTAAGCCTCCTAGTATCATATAGTATAAGTATTAAATTTTTTTGGAACATTTATTTTATGAATTTAGCTCAAAAACATCATTTTAGATTACTCATTCTTCAAATCACTTCATTTGCACACATCCTTACATTTGAAAATGCTTCCATTTCTGCAATTTTGCATAACTTTGATAAAAGTACTTTTCACTTTTGCATACATAATATTTCTATTCATGAAGCTTTGCATTATTTTGGTAAAATTTCTTTACATTCTCTCATATACATTGTTTACATTATTAAGGTGTTGCATACATTGGATAAGAGTGTTTTGTATCTTCGCATATACATTGTCCATATTGCTAAAACATTGCATGAAATGATTGTACATGTTCTTTTCATTCTTATTCAAACACTCCTAGTACCTTATGTAGACATGTTAAGAAACATTTCTTATCCTCTCCATATGGGAGTGTTTTAGTGAAAGATACTACAACTTGGGTCATTCCTAACAATCATACTTTCTCTTCTCATAATATCTCTCCTCTTGGTGATGAAGATATTTTAGTAGAAGAATCAATTAATGAGAGTTTTGAGAATCCTAGTTTTTTTCTCTCCTTTTACCTCTCTTAGTGGACAATACATTCACAACCTTAGATGATCATGACAACAACATTTGTTCTTCCTCTAGCATCTCTCCTAGTTGTGAAGTAGATACTTTGATGTTAGATAACACAATCGATGAAGGTCATGACTATCTTAGTTATCCCCCTTCACCTAAGGAAACCCATCTTGACAAACAATCTTTAACTATTGATCATTCCCATACTTGTGTTGAAGTCCTTTTAGAAGAACCAATCTATGAATGTCACAAAAATTTGGCTTGTTGTTCTCCTAAAAACTCTCCTCCTAGGGAGAATCTCATGGTGCAAAATCATATGAACATTGACACATCTCCTTCAACTACTAAACCTTCCCTAGGTGACGATAATCCAATGACATTAGATTCCCATTCACTAACATATCATGTCAATTAAGAAAAAAAAATTTAGGTTATGCCAACACAAGTGGGATCTCCTTTAATTAGTGAGCTTCCTAAGTCATCCTCCATTAGTGAAAAACACAAACAATTCAGAGCTATCTTGAAATCCATGATGCAATCTACTCGTAAGAATGTTTTATAGTCGCTAAGTTGTAACTTGGTAACTCAAACATCTAGGGGACCACACAAAACTCCTACACCATTACCTTTTCCTCAAAAAGTGCCTAGTGTTGAAGATCTTAAAAAGACTCTTGCTAATATATGTGTATGGGAACTCATTCAACTCTCACCAATAGTGAAACTTCTCTTTCATGAAATGTTGTAAATACAAAAGGAAGAGATCCAATATTACATAAAATCAAATCATGTCACATCCTCCTCTTATCCCATGCAAGCCAATCCATCAAAAACCACATTCCCTAAACATTAATTACCCTCACTTGTGATTCAAAACAAAAATGATCCTTTGATGATAAAGGTGATCATTAATGAAACTTTAATTAGACACACCCTCATCAAAAATGGATCAAAAATTAATTTTTGTAGAATGGAACTCATACACAAACTTGGCATGGACAAAAAGCTCATTCAACTTAATGATGTTCATATTCATGGCTTTGACAATTTTCATAGGAAACCACTTGGGATGATCACATTACCTATTGAATTTGGACCTGTATTGTTTGCTACCTCTATTAATATCATGCAAGGACCCCTTCCATACAATATTATCCTAGGGAGAGCATGGATTCATGCTATGAAAGGAGTCCCCTCTACCCTTCACTGTGCCATAAGTTTGAATACAACAACAATATATACATGATTGATGTAGATGAGTGAAGCTATACACCTTCACCAGTTCATGCTAACTCTTCACCTACAACACCACTCTTTTATGATCATTGGGTGTCATTAGATTCTATGCCTTTTTCCCATAACATTTCCAAAATCTCACCCTCATGGTCCAAAGAGTCATATACAAACAATTCATTTTTCAGACACAAGCCCTAGTAGTGATTGGAGTTTCACACCTACCTTTAAGGGAGGGTATGCAATATCCCACTCTCAACCCAAAAAACCTTGTGTTACTTTTTGTGATGGGGAAAATATAAATCCCATCCCTCATGAAGCAATGACACATCACATTAATGAGGATTTGTGTTCTTGTAAAGAAACCAATCCTTCTCACCAACATGCACCCCCTTCCTCTAACTTGGAAGATTGTTATGGTATCGGTTACAATATTCCTCCTATACATGGATGTAATGAACACATGAACAAACCCAACATACCATACTCTTTCAAGAAAAGTCTAGGGGTATCTCCCTTATCTCCACTTTCATCAACTACTTTGCACAACAATAACATTCAAACTCTCAAGGATTGTGGTGCTCTTCCTTGTATGGCAACACCTCATTCTTCTACTTGATACTTCCTTTCATCCATTCTAGGCTCAACTTGTCCTACACTAAGTGGGGGAATGGGGTTTGATAGCCTTGTCCTTATATGTCACTTGTCATTGTCTCTTTTGACTAGTTCTTAACCTTGCAAGAACATATAAGAGCAAGCTTGGGATGTGGACGACATGTCTTAAGATTGACTCGCATGTGACATACTCTCTTTCTTCATGACATAGCTTATCAGAAACATATGAATTGGCATAGGAATTTCTAAGTAAGCTCTCATGTCTTCTTCTTCTCTTCTAATTTAAATAAATTGGTCACAGTACCGGTGCTCGCAACCGCTTTAAAGTGGGGGCATACATAAACAACATCTTTGTGCAAATTTCATGGCATGATTTACTTTTTCTTTTGATGTGTCCTCTCCTTGGTGGTGTCATTGGGTTTGATGCCTTCCAAGAGTGTATGATTAATTGAAGTGGCATGATGCGAACAAGGCATCCCATGGATAATGATCTGAAAACCTTGATTTGTCCTCTCTCAAAGATATTAGGCACAATGCTCCCTAAGAAGAAGACCTTACATGAACAAAGAAAAATCCCCTTTGATAAACTTTTTACATGACATTCAAAACATTTACAAAAACCATCATATTCTTTGTGGCATCGTATTAAAGTTATTAGGAGGTATAACTTTGATATGCTTGAGCTGGAAGCCCACCTAGTGGCATGAATTTTCCCCATAGTGACCTTTGTGTTTGTGAGTACATACCAACTAGTGTATGTTTCTCACCTTTTGGGCCTTCTCACCTCGTGGATAGCTAGAAGTTCTATGGCCCCAAAGTGAGTATAATTTTGGGTCTCCTCACTTGGTGAACAACCAATAATTTCATCACCCCAGAGTGAGTATGCATTTTATTTTAGACAAACAGCCTAGATCTGATCCACAACTAGATGGAAAAATGATCGAAGCTTGATCCACCTTTTCATTTTCATCTTTCTCTTTCTTATCATTGCAAGATTTTGTATCTTGATGGTTTGACTTAGGATATTGGATCTTGGGGCCTTGTGCAACCTCCTTTGATCTTTTTCATTCCATGTCATTTGCATTTGTACCTGTGGATCTCTCTTTAATGTCTACTTTAGTGTGAGTTTGAAGCAGGTTCATCCTCTCACTAAAGTGGGGGCTAAATGTGTGATAGAAAAAAGTACCCTTTGCTTGAGATGGGATTAATTCATGATAAAATGCACATAATGAGGCCTTGATTAAGGTGTTGTGAGGCATTTTATGCATCCACACTAGGTCTTGGAACCTTGCAAATTAAACAAAATGTATTTAGTGACATCTTGTGAAGGTGTTGTGAAGTGTTGTAAGACATTTCTACATTCTTCTAGACTCTATTAATTACCATTCATCTTAAAATCACCTTTTTACTCATCATCAAGTCCTACTTTGAAGTGTTCTAAAGTCTTGTAACAATATTTCACACTTTTGTAGGCACAACTTCACTATTTATCCTTTTCTTATGACTTATTTGACCTCTTTATGCCTTCATATGCTTTAATTAATTGTATTTTTTAATGTAAACCCGATAGACAACATTAAATACAACTTAATTCTTGACACTTATTTTCATGTCCTAGGTGGGACCCATTTGCCATGGGTGGCGAATGAGTCCCCCTTGGCCCTAAATTCAAAATATTTTAAATTTATTTTCGGGTTTTTATTTAAAAATACCTTATGTTAGCCTGTGATGAGGTATTATCAGGTTACTAAGGAAAAAGAGTGTATAAGTATGTGTTTTTCTTCTCATTTCAACAATAATCATCTCTCATTTTCATCTCATAATCTCATTCATTCATCAAATCAAGCAAGTTAGGGCTTTCACATTGCAAGTCATTAATTTAGCTCCCTAAGACATTCAAGGGAAGATTCTACATGTTTTACTATAGAATTTCAAGATCAAACATTATGGAAAGGTATTCTGTACTCCATCATTGCATGTTTCTTTCTATTCTTTCATCATTTTGGTTTAATTACCTAAACAGGGTTTGACTTAGGCAAACCCCCATGCCCTAACATCCAAAATTTCTCTTTCTTTTCTTGTGTGTTTGTAGATTTAGGTCCTTTGGAAGCCTGAAAATAATTGAAGATCAAGTTTCAAAGTTGTTAAAGTCCTCTCTTCATTCAAAAAGTCAAAGAATCAACACAATCTCATTTTTAGGCCCGTAAATCAGAGTTTCAGAAGCGAACACCTGTAGAACATCAAAATGCAGATTGAAAGCTCCGAGATCCACTCTTGAATATTCAAAAATTTAAAAGTGGACTCATTCTCCTTGGGTGGCGAATGAGTCCCATTTCTAGGTCAGTTTTGTGATTTATGCATTTTCTGACACCCTTTTGACAAAAATGGGTTCCGACTCAATTTTGTAGAACTAGGACTAATTCTCCCAGAATGGTGAATGAGTCCCACCAGGCTTGAAAATTAGCATTAGTAGTGTTTCAGAAGAAATTTTCAGTCTCCTTCAATCTTTCAGGTGCACATTTCAAGTTTAATTCAATTCTGTTTAGTTTTGCATTCGTTTCTAGGTGTTGTTACATTACATAATGTGTTTTCAAACATTTCATATTTCACTAGTTTTGCATATTTAATCAACAAATTACTTAGCTTAGTTGCATGTAAATAATCTCATTTAGTCTTAATAACATCAGACATAACATAATTTGAATTAACCCTTTAGCATTTTTGGCCTAAGCTCTCTCCTTTTAGGTGAAAAACCCTAGAAGAGTTAGAGAGTACATTGGAGCCAAAAATCTATGGTTCAGAGACAAACTCTACTTATCAAAGATCCAAGGACCACTAGTTACTAACTTTAAACTATTATCCTAGAGGGATAAATGAAGCAAAAATGGCACTCAGGGAGCATTGGTATGGAGAGGGAGCCTTTAAGCAACCATCTTGAACTATCCCACATTCTCATAGAATTGATGTAAGGGTGTCTACCTAAAAAATTACCAATGAGAGAATTCTCAATTTTTAGCATAGTACATTCAATGAAAGGATCTTTGATCTTGATGGTAGTACTTTCTTGAGTATGAAGAATCTGTACCCCATATGAGCCAAAAAAAATTGTTTCCAACAAAAAGGGATTTCTAATCAAATAGTGGAATATAACCACTAGGAATGTTGGCTGCAAAGGAGGGGATTGTTAATTTTTACAAGAGCTAATCAAAACAAAAATAGAATTCAAATCTGAGAAATTATGGACACAAAATAAAAAATTAAACACACAAAATAAAAAAATTATAAGGTTCACTATAATGGCTACATCATGGGAAAAGTAAGGAAAATAGCTCTTATTATTTTGCAACAACATGATTACAATTCATATTTTTCTATTACCAAGAAAATAATATATATTGTTTTCTTTTCAAAGAATATGAAGAGTCATGAGAAGATGAAGATGAAAGGGTAGTGGTTGCACTTCACACTCAACAATATCCCACTTGAAGTCCAAACCATGCTACATTGTACAAATATCTACCCCTACTTTCCCAAGCTTATTGAACTATTTAATTACCAAACCAAATAACCAGTCCATTGCATTATTGTTACCAACTAGCCAATCCATTGCATGCTTCCCTTACATTACCTCAGTCAAGTCTCACCCTTCAAGCTCATATATCTCTATTTTCTCCACAGCTTTAAGGGCAGTAGTATGACCATGAAGAAAAACCAAAATCTCGCTTCTCCTACCTAGGATTTTGTTCTAAAAGAAAAAAATTTGTAACCTCCCCATGTCACCCAAAAGGTCTTTTAATTGTTCCTTTGTCACATCATCTAGAAAATTGTAGACATATATTGACTTAATCGCATTAGTTGAAGAAGTCTATTGATGGGATACCCATTTAACTATTATAACCTTCTCATATAGCTTAAATTTTGAACACCATATTCTTCATTGATTTTTTAGCACATTCTTCTTAAACACAGGAAAAGCCTTGGTTTGTTGTCAAGTCCTTTAGATCCTTTATCATCTCTACATGTGGAACTTGCTAGGTCCTTGCTCAGACACAACTTTTGAAAGATCCTCTTCTTTCATATTTGATGGTATATTACCCAAGAGCCAATTTTTTGGTTGAGATTAAAAAACTCTTAGTTTCTTCTCCTTATACATTTCCCTCAGATTCCTAATCACATTGTGATGCCAATCCCTAGTATGATGGCAATATTAAGCCTACATACATTCATTCCACCTGCATCACGGGATTCAAGTTGCTCAAATTGGAAACAAGTACTAGGCCTAATGGTACATGCAAGATTAGTTCTCCTAGTGCTACGTAACCCATTTTCTTGCATTTCGGCTTCTTTTAATGTATCCACCTCGATCAAACTAGACTCAACACTCAAAACTTGAACAGTGACAAAAAATCCATTGCCTACTACAGCCTCTCCGATAGTTGTAGCAAATCTAGAAGGATTGATGATTATTGGAGAATTATCCATCTCAAACACAATGACATCCCTGTTCCACTACCATTTTTTCTTCACTTCACGCTAACCCCTAGAGTTTTATAAGATGCTAGAATCTTGAGATTGCACTTGTGGCTCATGATATTGATGAATTTTTTTTTTTGACAAAATTATTTGGCAACTTCATGTTGCTCTGCTTCTTCATTAGGCTCATCATGTTCCTCTAACTGAGAAACACCAATAACCTTCTTGGCTCTCTTTATACCATCCACCTAGGACTTCTCCTCCTCCAAACCAACAATCTCCATGTACACACCTCTACCTTTTTTAGCATCATTAACCTTATTGAAATTTATAGGATTCTTGGGGCAACCTTGAATACAAGCATCTACAACAAGGGAACACAAAATATTTACTTTTCTGAATTGTTTACTAGAAATAGGAACTTCCAATCTTAGGGTTGCTTCCTCTTTATTCTTAACATCAATAATACAAGCATCAGACTCTACATGTCCATGTTATATATTTTTTGTAGACATTTGATCACATTCGAACATGTTAAGGAATTCTTCAACAATTAATTCAACCTCAACATCTAACCTATCCAAAAACCTTTTTCTTGCAGCCAAGATCTCACTTAATGAAGGATTTGGCATGGAGTGAACAACTCCCACTTCAACATTACTTTCTACTATATACAGGGTGCCTATTTGCACTGCCTCGAGCAATTACCAAGGGCCCTTTTGTTACTTTACATATGCTACATCCACAAGTAACTTTACACCCTTGAGAAGCCAATTGTCCAACTAAAATCATATTTTGTTTAGGCTAAGATATATATATAACATCCCATAGAATCCAACTATTTCCATTTGTTGACTTTTGAACCATAGATTGTTGGCTCTCTAAGACTTTCTAGCACTTCTATGGTTTTTCACCTAAAAGGAGAAAGAAAAGGCCAAAGAATCTAGCTATTTCATCTAAATTAGGAAATGTATGATGTTGTATGATCTAAATGGAATGATATAAGTGCAACCAAGCTATGAAATTGATCAAATACGAATGAAAAATCTAATAAACAAGTGATGTTTGAAAACACATTGTGTAATGGAACATCACCTACAAATGAATGGAAATTTGCAACAAGAAATGAATCATACTAGAAGTGTGCACCTGGAATGTAGATGAATACTAGAAATTACATTTGACATGCTGTTGATGCTATTTTTCAGGCCTAGAGGGACTCATTCACTATTTTGGACGAATCAGTCCCAGTTTTCAAAATTGAGCCGAAACCTGTTTTTGACAAAAGGGTACTCAAAATTGACCCTAGAGGTGGGAATCATTCACCAATGATGGAAAATGAGTCCACTTTTTAATTTTTTAATATTCAAGAGTGGGATACGAAGCTTCTAATCTACACTTTAGCTTTCTATAGGTGTTCGCTTCTGAAACTCTAATTTATAGGTCTGAAAATCACTTTTTGTTAATATTTTGACTTGAATAATGAAGAAATGACTTGAATAAATTTGTAACTTGAACTTAAATGATTTTCAAGGATCTAAGAGTCTTAAATCTGCATACAAACAAGACAAAAGAGAGATATGTTGAATGTTAGGGCATGGGGGTTTGCGTAAGTCAAACCCCTTTTAGGTAATTTAACCAAAATGATGAAATAAATGAATGAAACATGCAACAATGGAGTTTATTACCTTTCCATGATGTTTTATCTTGTAAATATATAGCAAAACATGGAGGATTTTCCCTTGACAGTCTAAAAATTGAGCTTGAATGACTTGTAATGTTAAAACCCTAGCTTGCTTGAGAAGATAAATTATTCAAATGAGTTGTAAAATAATTTGAGAGATGTAAGAGATGTATATTAGGGTTTAGAAATTTATTTTTATAGGAAATTCACCTATTTCACCTGTTAATACCTCATCATAGGCTGACATGAACAAATAATAAACTTAAATTTCGTGTTATTCCTGCCCAATGGTCAAAATTAGACCAAATGGGATTGATTCGCCACAAATGGTGAATGGGTCCCACTTGGACGGAAATGATTCACCATTCATGGTGAATGGGTCCCACAGGGGCCATTTTGATAGCTCAGATGCTAGGGGATAAGGAAATAAGGTTTAAAATGCAACTTTGTCAGGTATTTAATCAATTTAAGCCTTAGGAGGCACAATATGAGTTAAAAGGGGCCTATTAATGAGGATGTAAATGTAAAATATGGCTTGGGACATAGAAATCAATGTGAAAGTGTGATTAAAAAGACTTTACAAAACTAAAATGAGGTCCACATAGCCTAGGAAGGCACAAGAATCAATGCGAATGTGCAAGATACATTACAACACTAGTTTATCATTAAGTTTAATTCAAAAACCATCTAGATTGATGTGAAGATGCAATTAAATACATTTTATAATGTTGAATTAGGGAGAAATAGGTTCATTAAGTCTAGAAAAGCATGAAATCATCTTACAAGACTTTACAACACTTTTACAAGACGTCAATAAACACATGTTATTAGATTCGCAATGGTCTAAGACCTAGTGTGGATGCATAAAATACCTCACAACACGTGAATCAAGGCCTCATAATTCTATTTTATCATGAATTAATCCCATGTCAAGCAAAGGGTCCTTTTTTCTACAATGCATTTAGCCCCCACTATAGTGAGAGGATGAACCTACTTCAAACTCACAATAATGTAGACATTCAAGAGATATCCTTATGTACAAATGTAGATAAAAATAATGGGGTATGTGTAGGATCATGATGGGCCAAAAAGTGGTAATATGATGGGTATTTGTAGGGTATGTGGCTGACTACTTTTTTTTCACCCAAAATTGATGAAATGAAAAGGGTTTTTAAAGGAGATTCTCAGCTTTCCACTAATATAAATTATTCTTTAGTTTGAATTTAATAAATAATTATTATTCATTTTATATTTGAATTATGACTAAAGTCCTGATTGATAGGCTGATTTAAAAACATGTATAGCTTTCAAATGGTATCACATTTTTGGAATCCAAAGCATGCATCACATTCTATGCTATGCATACTATAGGATTAAAAAAAGAAAATTTGAATTTCATGAATTTTTGATCAAGTTAAGGTGGATAGACTTTCAAGTTTTTATATTTTTTAAAGGTTGTAATAAATAAATCATAATTAATTATTTACTTGGAAAAAAATTATTAAAAAAATGTATCACATCCGGACATGAGTCCTCTACTTATATCTAAAATATTATAAAAAATATTATCATTTTATTGTGGTTAGGGTGGTCAGACAGACACCTACTTATTTTTGCCCTGAAATTTAAGTACTACTACATTGAAATTTGAAATTTTCACCAAATAGATTTAAAAAAATAAAAATAAACCTAGTAGTTTAGAAACTATATTCAATTTTCTACAGATTCTATTCTTACATATTTTTGATATAATATAGATAACTTATTCAAATTTTTACATCAAGTTTGCTAATTCTGATTTTTCTAATTTTTTTGCCACTTAAGGGCCTGCTTTTTCCATGATGATCCTGCACATACCCAATGACAAAGATCAAGGAGGTTGCGCAAGCCCCCAAAATCCAAGATCCTAAGTCAAACCATCAAAATACAAAATTATACAATGGAAAGAATGAGAAGAAAAATGGGGTGGAAAATATGTACTCACTTTGGGGCCACAAAATTTTAGGCCATTTGTGGGATGAGAAGGCCACAAAATACTCACTATAGGGCCACATAACATTTGATCACCCACGGGGTGAGAAAGCCCAAAAGGTAAGATACATATGCTAGTTGGTATGCATTCAGAAACACAAAGGTGGCTATGGGGAAAAGTCATGCCACTAGGTGGGCTTCTTGCTCAACAATATTAAAGTTATACCTTGTAATAACTTTAATAAGGCATCACAAAGGAAAATGATTTTTGAGCTCTCTGAGGTAAGCAAAACTTCATATGCTTGACACTCATAGACAATTGTTAATGCAAGATAGTGTAAGAACTGTTCAAAGGGATTTTGCTTTGTTTGTGCAAGGTCTCATCTTAGGGAACATCATGCTCAATGTATCCAAGAGAGGATAAGTAAAAATAAGTATCACGCTCTTGGAGGGAATCAAGCCTAATGAATCCACTAAGAAAAAGACACATCGTAAGAAGAAAGTAATCACATAATGAATTGTAAGTGATTATCTATACCCCCACTTTAAAGCAGTTGTGAGCACCTGTACTGTGAGGAATTGTTTTAAAGTAGAAGGGAAAGAAGAAGGCATGAGAGCTTACTCAGAAATACCTATGCCAAGTCATATGTTTCCGATAAGCTATGTCATGGATAAGGGTAGTATGTCACAGTCGATCCAACTTAAGGCATGTCATACACATCCCAAGCTTGCTCTTATATGTTCATGAAAGGTTAATGACTAGCCAAAGGAAGCAATGAAAAGTGACATACTAGTACAAGGATATCAAACCCCTTGCCCCCACTTAGTGCAGGACAAAGGTGAGTCGAAATTATTAAGGAAATACATGCTAGAGTGAAAATTAATAGCAATTAGTGGAATTAGATGCCCCCACATACTATAGGGAAGCATACCAAACTCCTGAAAAAATGTTGTATTTTACAACTCAAAGCATTACATTCATTAGTGGAGTGACCATGAACTCTATGATATGCACAAAAGGAAGTCTTGGAATAACATTTCTTTCAAGTTCTAGGTAAAAGCACAAAGTTATGTCCCACTTTCGGCCAACTTATCAACACAATTGAATTGAAGTATTTCTAACTAAAAATCATTTTTGGTCAAACATATGACCTAGTAAGATTCATTCTAGCTATGTTAGATACTTTCACAACTCTTTCAACTAAAATTGTTGGCTAAAAATATATGGAGCACCACTTTGAGTCCAAATTACCAAAAAAATAAAATTATTTGAAAAACTTAAAGTTTCAATAACTCCTACTAATGTAAATATATATATTTTTTAAATATAAAAAAAAATATTTGGTAGATCCATCAATGTAGTTTTCAAAAATATATTTATTTTAATATTTTAATTATTATTTATATTTTATTTTTTATTTTTACTAAAAGTAGGTTATTAGGTCGATTACCATGCCAAGGAAAAATACTAAAACTTATTTAAAAATAAATAAAAATATGATGCACTAGATAAAAGAATCTATTTCAAGGTGGTATAATTTTTTTCCATTTTAGATAAATATTTAATATGAAATTTGACATCTGATGGAAACAACTATTGTTTGATTCACACACATTTTAATATTTATTTAAAAATATATATTTATCAAAATTGGAAAAAAATCTATCCGTGCACTAAAGTTTCAAGTTATAAATAAACACAAAAAGTTTGAAAGAAAAAGAATAAAATTTACTATAAAAAGTTTGATGTCTCATGCAACTTCATTTTTTTAGCATTTTATCAACAACAAAATTATAGTGTTAATTTATAAAAAATTAATTTAAAATAATTTTTTAAAATTAAAAAAAAATACAAACATAAAATGTACCTTTAAATACATATTTTACTAGTTTACATCATTTCAAAATTCAAAAAATATATGCCACTTGTTAATGATTCAAGTTTAAAATTTGGATCAGTGTTGGCCATTTCCTTTATAAAGTGTGACACAACTTTGTGCTTTTACCCTTCTAGGAGGAAGGGTGATCAAGTGATCTTGGAGGAGTCTCAACAAGATACCCTCTTGATCAAGGGTAGAAGGTTGTGTTTGGTAGGTGTGAAAGATACATCTTGCTTAGTAATGGATTTCATACTTACACAAGTGTCTCTAGATTGTGAGATTTTATTCTTCCCATTATAGGAAGGTATGAAATCTAACGAATTCAAATCATGAACATTTTGCAAGATGACATTGATATTAAGTGAAGATGTAGGTGTGTGTTGTATGTTTGGTAAAGGATGATGTTCAATACTACTAGTTGTTAAGGATGATTTAGGAGTGTGTTGTGTGATATTATTGATGTGGAGTGAGGGTTTGGTGATCTCTATCACATGATAATAGCCAAGACCATGAGTTGTTTGTTGTGTGATAGGATTGATAGGGTTGCAGATACCTTGTCTCGAGCACCACATCCTTTTCCACTGTACCCAATTTGTTTCATGATGTCATACCCTTTTCCATAAAGTTGTTTCATCACTTTGGAATTGTGAGGTTGTTCATTATTATGTTTGTCAAGGGTTGTTGTGGGATTTGCTTCTTTGTCTAAAGTGATTGAGGAGGATGCTTTTGAAAGGTTCAAATTTTATTTGACATGATGGTTAGTTGGTCTTGTTTCTCGTTTCACTTTTGTGTGAATATGTATTCACCCATAAATGATAGTGTGAATTCTGAGGCTCCCCAATCACCAGCAAATAATTTAGACACTGATTCATCATTAGTGTGTTCAACTTCAAGAGGGTCTATATTGGATGTTGGAATCAATGTTTTCAAAGGACTTGTAGTGCCTTTTTCAAGGTTCAAGTAACTTTCAAGCTCGAGGTCTATTTCAACTTGATAAATGTTATTGTTATAGACATTTCATTCTATGATGAAGGGTTGAAGGCACTGCATTCATCTCATGAATCCATGGTCTACCTACAAGAAGATTATACGAGAGATCATAAGGCATGACATGAATAGGAGTTTGCAAAGTAACAACCCCAACTGTAATAGGCAAAGTGATTACAATGAGTGATTACTTTGTTGAATTGTCAAATCCTCAAATGGAGACGAGATTAGGTATTATTTGTGACCTATAAACATTTAATCGATCAGGGAGAGTCACACTACACACATTAAGGGAAGAACCATTATCAATGAGAGTGTGATGTATCCATGTCTGATTATATCGAGCAATGATCATGAAAGCTTCATTTTTTTTTTGCACCTGTAAAGGAGGGAGCTCATGTTGATGGAAAGTAATGTCAGGATTAGTTTGATTTTTTTATGGAATAGAGTTGCGGCACTGCCACATCATTCAGAGTTGTACCATGAGGAGCTTCAATTTGTTTTAAGGTTGTTTGAAGAATATTGTGGTAATTTGGTGAGTTTTGAAGTAAGTCCCAAAGGGAAATCTTTGCAGGAGTATTCTTTAATTGTTCAACAAGATCATACTCCTTTGTGTGTGGGAGGTAACTAGGAGCACTAAGCGGAGTGGGTAAATGTGAGGGTGGGGTTGGTTGCAGCCGTTGTGGATTATTTCAAGTGTTATATGTATGAGCAACATTATCGTTAATAGATTGTTGTGATATATTAGTGTGAGGGGGGTAAAGGGTGTATCAGGGTTGGTTGGAGGGGTGAAGTTTATGTGAAGGTGGGTAAAGAATGAGTTGAGGTTTATTTTGAGTTTGTTGTTTGTGTGAAGGTGGGTAGAGAGTAAACTTGGGTTTGTTTTGAGGCGGAGTTTTATGTGAAGGGGGATAAAGGATAAGTTGAGGCTAAATAATGTTAACATCCCATAACAAGTGAGAGTCATCATTGTCTTTGAAGGGCATGTTATCTTTGTATTGAGTCATAATATGCTTCCTAGAAGGAGAGTTCGTAGGAGAACAAAAAACCACATGTTCATAACAATTAAGGTTTGGTTCATCCAAAATAACTTCATCACCATTAAGGGAGTTATTAATGGTTGAATGTGTTTGATTATTGATAGTGGGGAGATTAGGGGAAGATTCTATTTGATTATTAGTTTTTTCTAAGGTCTCATTCTCTTGTTCCATCTTATCTACCCTACTAGGAGAGCTTGTAATATGCTCATCCAAGTTTGAGGTTTGTAAAGGATCTTCTTCACAAGTAGGAGAGGCATCCAAAGGACTATTATGATTTTCAAATAGGTTTTCCCAAATGGGAGGAGCATTAGGGAAGGGAGGATCAAGAGTGTCATGATTCTTAATAGGGATATCTTCTAACACCAACCTATCCTCTTGACATCAAGGAGGGATATTAGGAGAGGGACAAGTTTGATTGTCATGACTAGGGAGACTTGGTAAGGTGATGACCTCGTGTTCTTATTGTCTAACATCACCCAAAGGGGAACAAGGAAATGGACAATTGAGACCCTCAAGGCTTGTAACTTCTTGCACCAAAATACCTTCATCACTAATAGGAGAGGTATCAGGAGAAGAACAAGTATGATTGTTATGATTGTCTACATTACCATTCACAACAATGGGAAATGTAAGATTAAGGATTGTATCGATGTTTTGATAATGTTTCTTAAAGTCCTCATTGTTGTAATCAAAATTGAGCTCATAAAAGGGAATGTTGTGCTTATACAATCCACTATTAATGAAATCAAAGCCACATATTTTGAAAGAAAACAAGCTATGATAAAAAAATGAAAGAAATTACAATGCAATGACTTGAAATGAAATGAAATTTTTAGTTTTTAAGCAAGCTAATTTTCTATTTATACAATGTAACAATCTGAAAAATGAAATGTTGTGAATGCAAAAGTGCAACTAAGAAATGCATGAAATGAGCTATTTTAGGCTAGATGCATGATACATAAATGTAGCCAATTGATATAGGTATGAAATGGCACCAAACAAAAGCCTAAAAATAAGGTTTTCAATTCTATAAAGCATTGTTTCAGGGGTCAGAAGGGATTGATTAGCCAAAGGTGGGGAATGAGTCCCAGTATGAACTTTGTTCAAAAATTTTAGAAAAATTTGACGGGTTTTTATTGTTTCTAAGTGCAATGATGCAGACCTAATTGAAAAATGCAAAATTTCAGAAAATCTTTGAATGAATTTAGATGCCAACAATGCAACCTAAATACACTTTTTATGAATGCAAAATTTGAAACCTAACATGCAAATGAATTCATGCAAACCCCGATGCAAGATCAATGCAAGCTAGATGTATGATGAAGGACTCTAAATTAGTCAAGAAAGTATTCAAAAAATCATGTTCACCAAAATGAACCATAGATTTTTGGCTCCCTAATACTTTCTAACACTTCTAGGGTTTTTCACCTAAAAGGAGAAAGAAAGGGCCAAAGATTCTATAGCTAGTTCATTCAAATTAGGAAATGTATGATGTTGTATGAGCTAAATGTAATGATCTAAGTGCAATCAAGCTATGAAATTGATCAAATATGAATACAAAATCTAAGAAACAAGTGATGTTTGAAAACACATTGTGTAATGCAAAATTACCTACAAATGAATGGAAAATTGCAAAAAAAATGAATTAGACTGAAAGTGTGCACTTGGAATGTGAATGAAGACTAGAAATTACATTTGAAATATTTTTGTTGCTATTTTCAAGCTTGGAGGGACTCATTCACCATTTTGGGTGAATCAATCCTAGTTCTACAAAACTGAGCCAAACCCTATTTCTGACAAAAGGGTGCTAAAAAATACAGAAAACTCAAAATTGACCCTAGACATGGGACTCATTCACCACTAATGGAAAATGAGTCCAATTTTGAATTTTTGAATATTCAAGAGTGGGATCCAAAGCTTCCGATCTGCACTTTAGCTTTCTACAGGTGTTCACTTCCGAAACTCTGATTTACAGGTTTGAAAATCACTTTTTGTTGATATTTTGACTTGAATAATGAAGAAATGACTTGAATGACTTTGTAACTTGATCTTCAATGATTTCCAAGCATCAAAGAGTCCTAAATCTATATACAACCAAGACAAAAGAGAGAGATGTTGAATGTTAGGGCATGGGGGTTTGCCTAAATCAAACCCCTTTTAGGTAATTAAACCAAAATGATGAAATGAATGAATGAAACATGCAACAATGGAGTTGATTACCTTTCCATGATGTTTTATCTTTAAAATATTTAGCAAAACATGGAGGATCCACCCTTGAAAGTCTAAAAATTGAGCTTGAATGACTTGTAATGTTAAAACCCTAGCTTGCTTGAGAAGATAAATGATGAATGAGTTGTAAAATGATTTGAGAGATGTAAGAGATGTATATTAGGGATTAGAAATTTGTATTTATGGGAAATTTACCTATTTCACTTGTTAATACCTCTCATAGGCTGACATGAACAAATAATAAATTTAAATTTCACTTTATTCCCACCCAAAGGTCAAAATTAGGCCAAATTGGACTAGTTTTCCATACATGAAATGGGTCCCACCTGGATGGGAATGATTTTCCATGCATGGAAAATGGGTCCTACAAGGGCCATTTTGACAACTCAAATGCTAAGGGATAAGGAAATAAAGTTCAAAATGCAACTTTGTTGGGTATTTGATCAATTTAAGCCTCAAGAGGCACAAAATGGGTTAAAAGGGGCCTATTCATGATGATGTAAATGTCAAATAGGGCTTGGGACATAGAAATCAATGTGAAAGTGTGATTAAAAATACTTTACAACACTATAATGAGGTCCACAACCTAGGAAGGCACACGAACCAATGTGAATTTGCAAGACACATTACAACACTAGTTTATCATTAAGTGTAATTCAAAAACCTTCTAGATTGATGTGAAGATGTAATTAAATAAATTTTATAATGTTGAATTGGGGAGAAATAGGTTCATTAAGGCTAGAAAAGCATGAAATCATCTTACAAGACTTTACAACACCTTTATAAGATGTCAATAAACACATGTTATTCGATTTGCAAGGGTCCAAGACCTAGTGTGGATACATAAAATGCCTCACAACACCTAAATCAAGGCCTCATAATTCTATTTTATTATGAATTAATCCCACATCAAGCAAAGGGTCCTTTTTTGTACAGAACAACTTTAAAAAAACATCCCCTTTACCAATAACATCATAAGATTCAATATTTCCAAGAAGAACCTTACAAAAATAACCTATTTGTAGGTTTTAGAAATACTACTTGCATAGAGTGGAATGAAATGATGCTCTTGAATCAAGCACCCAAAAATTCATTGTTGTTTCTTCTGAGCTCAAAATAAGAACACTAAAATCCTCACATACAACATTTGCTTCATCTTCTTTTGGCTGACTTTCAACCTTCTTGAAATACTAACATTTGTTTATGATGCAGCCTTGCTTGACATAATACCAGCAACTAGTCTCACTACCTTTGGATTTCAACATTCCTTGTGATTTCTCTCAACCACTTGGATTATTCACTATTTCTTTTGATCTTCCCCTATCATAAGTACTCAAAAAATTACCTAATGTTGGAGTCTCACTCATGCGCTTCCTTCACATTTCCTCACTTAGAATTACACCAACAACATCATCAAATTTTAATGTATTTGAGCTAGAAACAAAGTTACTTATTGTCATAACCAAGATATTTCAGCTTTTTGGCAAAGAACTCAAAATTAAGAGTCTGAATCTCATCATCAAAAACTATTTTTACAAAGGATAATTGACTCATAACAATATTAAAATCACTCAAGTGATTCACTACAAAACTACCTTCAGCCATTTTCATATTAACCTAACGTTTCATCAAAAATACCTTGTTTGATGTTGAGGGAGTTTCATACAATTTATTCAACGTACTCATTAAGTTCATAGTTGTTGTTCCTTTGGATATGTTAAATGCCACTGATGGGGATAAACACAATCATATGGCTTTGAATTCTTTTCTGTCAAGAATGTCCCAATCTTCATCTGTCATAGTTGTTGGTTTCTTTTCTTTACCATGTAATGGTCACCAAAAATATTTGTGATATAAATAATCTTCCATCCACATTTTCCATAGTTGATAGTTGTGGCCATTGAACATTTCAATCTTTCGTTCATCAACCGAAATTGTTCCCACTCAAAATCGAATCTATTGTGCCAAATGATTGAACACCACAATGGTTTGATACCAATTGTTAATTTTTAAAAGAGCTAATCAAAACAGATTTAGAATTCAAATATGATAAATTATGGACACACACAACAAAAAATTATGTGGTTCACCATAATGGCTACATCCATGGGAAAAGCAGGGAAAATAGCTCTTATTGTTTTGCAACAACAAGATTGCAATTCATCTTTGTCTATTACTAAGCAAATAAAATATATTGTTTTCTCTCTAAAGCTGATGGAGAGTCATGAGAAGATGAAGATGAAAGGGTAACAATTGGACTTCACACTAAACATAGATAGGGGGTGTCCCACCAAGCCTGTGAAGACCACTGAGAGGCAACTTGTTTGGATGCAGCCAAACTTCTACGTGAAGCCCTTCGAACTAGAGGAACATGAGAACCTGGAGATTCCCACTTAGTACTAGCATCTTGCCTAGCGCTCATTTCAAATGTTATACAATTCTTCATGATAAAATATATTGCTATAAAATATTTTTAAAAATAATTATATTTATATAATAGTTCTAAATATTTGTTATTATTTTTTTGTATCTGAGATGAAGATTGTTTTTGGATTTGTTGTATAAGCTTCTTTTACATTCACATTTGTGATTTCTCTTCCTAATAATAAATCATGAATCACGTACAAAACATACATAACCAATACAAAAATAATCTTCATAATATAAATAACTTTTACACAAATATAAAATTATTGATACAATAGCATAAAATCTACGAGAAGCTCAATAGATTACGACCTTTTGAATACAAAGTTGTGACTACTGATTTCACACCTAATAGTGTGGCTGTGTAAGATGCTCGCTTGCACTATTTTTGTGATTTATTCTTTATCTATATACTTTGTTTCCTTCTTCCATGGATTCGATCCCTACACTTCCATGGTGCTTACGCTAGTTTCAAACGGAACTTTTTTTCATTTGTTGCATTCAATAAAGGTGAGATGTCATAGAAACTAGATGTTTTGATGGCGCAGAGCTAGTTATGCGAAAAAAAAGTTGGTATTTTCACCTAAGGAAAGATTATCAACCACATTTGAATTTTATATAGTTTCAACTTACAAAATTATATTTCAAGATAAAAATGGAAATAGTAATGAAAGTGATGGAACTTGCAGTTGTTGTTGGTGTTTCCTTTGAATGTTAGGTATATGAAAAAACACCTTCCACTTATTTCCTTTAATTCAAGTTACCTGAATAAGTAAAGTGATGGCCATTCTCAATCCTTATCTTCAAGATGCCCCCCACGCTTTAGTTTTTAGGAAAAAGGAATTGAAGGTCGCTAATGTTGAAAACTCTATAATAATTATGTCTCTTGAGTGCATTTGTCACAAGCTTCCTAAAATGGAAATGAAGTCTGAAAACATTCTCCTTCAGGCCTTGTATATTAACTTTATACTATTAGTATAAAGTTAGTATACAATTTGTTTAAGACCTTCTTCTTCCTATCTAACCTGTTCCCACCAACAATTTGTTGATGACACCATTCTCATGGGAAGATCTACCGTGGCTGAAGCTAAGACTTTCAAAAATATTCTGAATCTCTATGAATCTGCTTCTGGGAAAGTTGTTAATAGGGCTAAGAGTTCAATTTTCTTCCTCAATACCCCAAAGCATAGACAATTTAAACTTGCTCAGATTCTTGGATGCTGGATTGAGCCTCTTTCATTAACTTATCTTGGTTTTCCTCTTTGCTCTAAACCATCAGATTCATTCTGGATTTCTTTGGTTGAAAAATTCAATAAGAAGTTATCGGGGTGGAAAGGAGCTCTTCTCAGTCAAGCTGGAAAAATCCAGCTCCTAAAGGCTTCTTTGCAAAATCTTCTTGTTTATGCTCTTAGTTTATTTAAAATTCCTGCTAAATTTGCTAAGGCCATTGAAAAAATACAGAAAAGATTTATCTGGTCTGGTGTGGAGGACAAGAAGAGAATGCCACTTGTTGGATGGGATCTGGTTTGTAGACCCAAATTGAGAGGGGGACTAGGCTTAAGGAAAATTAAAGTTCTGAATCTATCCCTTCTTGCTAAACAACTTTGGATAACTCTTACTTTGAATGGAGAATGGCGTGATACCTTAAAAGCCAAATATTTTAATAACTGTGAGTCTTTTAATGAGATTATAAATTCTTCTATTTTACCTCGTGGATCTATTTGCTGGAATGATATGAGTAAAGGTAGAAAATTGTTGGAAATGGGAATTGGTTGGCTTATTGGTAAAGGAAATTATGTAAAGTTTTGGGAATACAGGTGGCTTTTTAAAGATCCTTTGATCAGAATTGAGAAATTCAGTAAATGGATGAATGTTTGTAAAAGGGAATTTGGAGTCTCTGTTAAAGATTACTGGAGGAATGGGGGTTGGGTTGATTTGAAGACCATCATTCAGGATCTTAGCCCTATTCAGTAAGCCTTCAGGGCCCTAAGAGTAGCTCAACACCAGGTGGAGGATCTTGTTGTCTAGTTAGACAACTTGTCTGGTATTTTTTTAGTTTCTTCTGCCACGTCTATCCTAGCTAGTTCGATGGAGCCTCCACCCTTCTGGGCTAAGGCTTGGATTAATCACCTGACTCCGAAAATCAATATTTTTTATTCGGTAATGCTACAGAATAAGATTCTCACTTTGGAAAATCTTGGAAAAAGAGGAATTCAATTACCAAATAGGTGTTATATGTGCAGGAATGAAGTTGAGACTGTTAATCATCTTTTTCTTAATTTCCCTTTTGTTTCAAATATCTGGGGTAAAATTTATGTGCTTCTTGATGTGGTTTGGGTTTCCCCTGCCTCTGTTGAAGATTTCTTCATGCAATGGAAAGCTCCTTCAAAAAATCCTTTTGTGTGAAAGTTATGGTCTTTTGTTCTACCTTTTGTGTCTTGGAATATTTGGAAGGAAAGGAACAACAGAGTGTTTAGGGATAAAGAGATGTTGGAAGGGGACTTGCATGCTAAAATCGTAAGGGCTATAAAGGAAAATTTATCTTTAATTCCAAGTAAAGTGGTTGATAAAGCTTATTGGTCTCCTTTCGATATTGCTATAGCTGAAAAGTGGAACTCAAAATTAGTTGGGTCAAATGTCCTCAAACCTGTTGCTTGTGGGAGGGAGAATGCTAGTTGGTCTTTGCCGCCTTTAGGTTGGGTTAAAGCCAATTTTGATGGTGCGGCTAAAGGCAACCCTGGGAAAGCTGGCAGTGGGTGTGTTTTAAGGGACAATTCAGAGGCTTTTATTGCGGATTTTGTTGTGGACATTGGCACCCAAACTAATCATGTTGCGGAAGCTATAGGGGCTTATCATGCGGTTAGCTTAGCTTTCAAAATGAATATGAAATGTCTTTGGTTGGAGGGTGATTCAATGAATATAATAAATTGTATTCTTGGGTTTACCCCTCCCTCGTGGACCATCAAAAAGTGGATCGAAGATACAAAAATCTTATTAAGTAAATTTGATAAAGTGAAAGTGTCCCACACCTATAGAGAAGCCAATATGGTGGCTAATTACTTCACCAATGAAGGGGTTAAAAAGGGCAGAGAAGACACGTGGAGGAAGAGTGACTACCTACATCTTAAAGTGAAAGCACTAATTTATTATGATTCAGTGCATGGAAGAGAAGTTTGTCTTCGTCATGATGAAGCAGATAAAGATTAGGTATGTCGATTTCATTAGATTTGATGGGACTGACATAATTTTCTTTTTCAAGAAGAGTCTTTGACACGCTTTCTAGGTGTCTGATAAAATATGCCAAAACGGGACCCAGAGCAACTGTAGGTTGTTGTTTAATAGAGCTCTGAAAATGGGGGGAGAAAGAAAACGTGTGGAGCTGAGCAGTTTTAAGGAGCACAAAAAGAATGCCAAAGCCTGGGAAAGAGTTGAAAAGGGAGGTTTAGTCCTGTATTTGGAAAAGCTCCATGGTATTGATGAGGGGATGCTGGACTATTTTGTAAAAAATTGGAAAAATGGTGAGATTGTGTTGTTTGGAAGGAATGTCAAGCTGACTAAGGATTTAATTGGTGAGATAACTGGTCTTTCGATAGAGGGAGTGAAATTTTATAGGGACCGTCAGTTCTCTGACAAAGCGGTCATTAAATTTCCTAAAAAAAGACAAGGAGAAGGCTAAGCTGGTTAAGGTTGCCAATAGATACTTTGATGTGGAGTCCATCAAATCTATCCAGAGGAAAGTTTTAAGAGTTATTATGGAGTATATCACGGTTGACAGGTGCTTCACCAGAGTGTATGGTTACCACTTTTCCATTATGAACCACTTTCGTCACAAGGTTCGTATTGCTCTACCTTTTTACTTATTCTCTTCTTTGAAGAATTGTCTTGATGATGTTGAAAGAAACCCTAGGAGGAATGCTATTATACACCCCGGTCTTGTCAGGCTCATATTTGAGCATTATCAAAATTTACCTGCTTTGCCTAAAATTGTTGATATTGGAGAAATGGATGAAGAGTAGTAGGGAGAACGACCCCTGGGCTCCCCTGCTTGTGCCCTTGCTGGTCCTAATACCAATGTTCCTTTGTCCCTGTCTTGTCAGAAGGCCCTTAAGGATTCTGCTATGTTGTCATGTCCTAAGTTGCAGCCTCTACATGAGTTCCCTAGCTTGGTTCTTGCCTTGCCGCCTTGTCCTAACCCCCATCCGTCTCTTGGCTGCCCAACTCCGGGCTTGGTATCTGGTTTTAAAGGTACCTCTATAATGAAACTTGTCTCGTATTCTGGGAATTCCATGGAAATTCTTTCTGATAAACCTATGGTCAGTAAGGAGTCAACCCCTAGTGTCCCTGCATTTGGAAGATTCAGGAATGCCCCTAGTGATTCCCCTAATCAGGATGAAATTAATTCGGCCCTAAATAAGCTCAAGCCTGAGGACATTGTGAGTGTGGCGAAAAAAAGTATGGATGGCCTTTTCTCTGTTCTCAAGTGGACCCAGAAGGAAATCTATGATTTGAAAGGCTGTAATATAGATCTAAGCAATAGGGTCATGGATTTGGAGCAGAAGATTAGCCGGAGTTGTAAAGAGAATGAAGAACGAGAAACCCCCTTACCTAGGAAAAGACAACATTCGGAGGAGGAAAGATTGACTAGTATCGAGTGCAATATGTCCAAGATAGGCCAAGATATTAGGGCCACGGTGGCGAACAATCACAAAATTTCTAGGCATAACACCATTATCATCAATGCAATGGTGGAAAAGCTCAAAAAAAATCAAAAGGGTTCACTGGTTGTGGATTTGGATGCAGTCAAAGGATGTAGCAGATCGGCTGGTGAAGGGATTTCGACACGTACCCGGGCTAACACTAAGAGGAAGACCCCAATTTTGTCACATACAACTCAAATTCTCAAGAAGGGGTTACATGATATGAAGGATGTTGAAAAGGAGGCTGAGGGGTTGCTGAACACCTTGGAGTAGTGTGACGGTATTTGTTTCTGGTTTTTTGGGCGGTCCTTTTTTTGGACCCTGTTGTCTTTTTGTGCTGTCGTTTCCTTTTTGGGACAACCGTCTACTTTTTTGGACTTTATTTATATCTTCTGTTGTTTAAACTCTGCAGTTTCAGGTCCCTGTAAAACCTGCTTTTTCCTTTTCAAAAACTTTATACTGTTTGGAAACTTTTTTTCTCCATTCACAATATAATGGAGATCCAAATAAATAAGTGCATGAATTAGTTAATAAATTCTAATTATGGAATAAAATAATAATAATGAATGTTTAGATTTCACTCTATATCAAAGATATTGACATCATTAATGTTAAAAATATTATATTTATATGGATATAATCATGTAATATTTTTTCTAACTAATAGTAAATTGAAGCCTAAAGATATATTACACAGAAACATTAAATATCAATCATATAATATCTATTATATTTCTATTTCAAAATGAATTCTTATATAATGAGAGTTTTTATCTAGAACTTTGTGTTGTGTGACACAAAAAATGAATGATAGTCCACACAATTGCTAATGTGCCATTCATCCTATGATTAGATAGTAAATGTGCTTGATGGTTATGTGCAAACGTTGGACAATTTTTTTGGTTCAATTTTGTTGTAATATTTTTCCCAATAGAAACTTAATAAAACCCATGGTAGAATTGCATTACCTAGTTGAAATATTATCTCAGCAAATGAGAGTTACTTTAAGCATGTGTTATAGTTTCCCTTCACCATGCAAATAATTACAACAAAATTGAGCCAAAATATTTTGTTACTAATGATAAAGTTCTTATTGTAAGTCGACTAATTAGTCATTCTTGTAATAAATCATTTAAACTATTCAATGTTTTTATCATGTATATAGTGAATTAATTAGTGGTACAATGAAATAATTAACAATGGAATAATGACTCAATAGATGTTGGTTTCTACAACTATCTTATAATCTAATGGCCATTTACTTGTGGTATGCATGAGTTCACATTTCTTCGGTTATATTTAATATGTTTTACTAATGATTATAATTGAGTGCACAATAAGCTTATACTTGAAGGAATTAGTAGGGTGGAAGCAAGCTTCATATAATAGAAAATGTGTTGAGTTAAATTTTATAGAATCATGCAAAAAACTATGAAAACTCCTTTAAAATGCCATTGAAAAAGGTATTTCTCACTCACAAAATTTTAGTACAATGTTGAATTAGTTGGCAATAATGTTCCTTGATATAGTCTATTAACTATTTGCATCTTTCATAACCTAGGTAATTATTGTTCTTCAATTTTTATAAGATGGAATTTATTTCATAAGTTGTTAAATAATATTTACTATTAGTGAACAATGTATGATTATGTATTTTGTGAATTATTGATATGCAACAATCACTA
Organism: Sequoia sempervirens; assembly: GCA_007258455.2. Lineage (NCBI taxonomy): Eukaryota > Viridiplantae > Streptophyta > Pinopsida > Cupressales > Cupressaceae > Sequoia > Sequoia sempervirens. The sequence goes on from VDFB02379368.1 coordinate 81,114, forward strand.
TTGGTAAAATACTTGAATAGGCTAATAGGATGACATTTGAAAGTTAAAAGTTTCCATGATCACTATCTTATCATTGCTAGAAATGTATAAAACATTATGAATTAGTACTTATATTTATTGATATAATTCACTTAGGGTGTAATATCTTATTAAGATAATATTAAAACTTGGTTCTTGTTATCACAATGTCTTACAATATTATTTATTTCTTTAGAAAATTCTTGTTATCATTCTTAGTCAAGGGAAGAGGTAGTAATATTTCTAGTACATATTTTATGAGCTTTTATACTTCATTTGTTTAAGTATAAATTAGTTTCCTCTTTAAATATAATCGACCTTGTTTGGAAACATATGGTGTAAGTAAAATCTTTAGGATAATTTAGTTCTTTGACAACATTTAAGTATTTTATTTGTTGATTTAACTATTTAGCTATATATAAATAAAGAACAATAAAGTTATCTTAATATGATATATATACATTATTTTATTGTTTTTTTATATGACTAATCATGAAACCAAAGATATGCTTTCCTTTATGATTATCTATTGCATTAAATAAGTATATTAGAGTTAAGTGGTAGTTTCAGAATACAAAATTGTGAATTTGATAGACAAATGGCACAAGTTAATCAATTGATGCATGATATTTTGTTCATGCATTCCTTTCATCCATCTTCACAATTTTTTTTTAATAGGTAATATGTAGTGTTGGAGAGTGATCTCATTTCTATTGATCTTAAGAAAAATTTCATTACATATGTAATAGATTGTTTCCCTTAACACAATCTAGAGCCATTAGCCAACAAAAGTAGGAAGTGCCATTTTATAACTTCCTTCGAACCTAAATCTATTACAAAAATGCTAATAGCTCCATCCAACTAGAAGACAACAAAACTAGAGATATACATACAATTTTGTTCTTATAATATTATAGTTATAAACCTATTCTAATTATATAACATTATCCTTGAGTGTTGATGATTCAACCCATCTTCTCCTCATTGATGAATTCAATTAGACATTTGGTCCCATCTATGGCCAAGAGTTATAGAATCTTGTTCAAAAATGTTGAGCCCTTATGAGCTTCTGGTAATGGATGTTGATAGCATGCTTGGAGAATAACAACATAGGAAAAAATTCCAACACAACCCCTTGATCTTTCATTTTGAAGAAATCTAAAGGGAGAGGGATACCTCCACTCAAGTCGACCACCTCCAAAACCAAATCGTAGTCACCTAAGAATTAACTTTTTATCAAACAATTGCATAGTGATTGTGTCATCTCTACAAGTTCCCCAATATCCAAAATTAAGTCTAGGAACATTGAGGAGATGTTTGCATTTACTCCAGATTCATATGATTCTTTTCCAAAAACTCTTCTCCCAACACCCACTTAATAGTGAATATGATTAACCCGTGGTAGGCAAATTAAATATGAATTTTTAACTTTTAGAACTTGTGAAAGGGAGTGCAATTTTTTTTGGAATATTAACTCATCCCCTACCATCTTGCACATGTTGAAGTTTCCTGGGTTAATTGTTAATGATTGGAAGGATTGACACAAACCTATGCTTTTGATAGGTTTCTTATTAATTCTATAGAATGATTACTCTGAGTGCCTTGATCTCTCACCTTAGAGTGATTTGATTATCCAAATCATGTTGATGTGACACAAAGAGTGTTTTCCCAATGTCATTAGCTACCTTGTTAGTAAGGGCATCAACCTCTCAATTGGCTTCTCAGTAAGTATGGTTGGCATAATAGTCATTAAACTTTGATATTATATCAATCTAGCTATGTCTAGTAGAGCCCTAAGTTTCCACCCTTGTAGATACTTTTTCCTTATCGGTTTATTACTATTGAGGAATCGCCATCTATTTCAAGCTTGGTTATTTTTAATTTTAGGAAAAATTGTAGGCCCAAAATGAGTGATTGCAATTCAACTTCATTATCCACTCCCTTAGGCAATCTTCTTGAAGCACTACATATAATCTTTCCTTTCCAATCTTGAATTATGCATCCTACTAAAATGCCTAGATTAACTTTGGAGGCTTCGTCGATGTTAAGTTTGAGTCACCCATACAATGGTGGTTGCCACTTGACCTTTTTCCAATTTAACTAGGACTCAACTCCCCCGACCTCATTAACAAAGGTTCATCCATATTCACTATAAATATTACTAAATTTTTCATATATGTATATGCATATATATTTGTACACAATATATAAACAATAAATTTTCTTATTGACCAATCATTTTAAATATTTTTATTTTTATTTTATATTACACAACTTATAAATATTTATTAGCCAATAGGTTATATGTGTGAAATTTGGTCAGAATTTTCATCAGCCTTCCCAGTTTTTAAGCCTTTCGGTGGTTGTGAAAAAGGTGGCGGATATTTTTGAACTTTGGTTAGAATTTTCCTCAGCCTTCTCAATTTTTAAGCCTTTCGGCGGTCATGAAAAAGGTGGCAGATGTTTTTTTAATTAAAAAAAATGCACTTGGCACGTGTTGGGAAGAAGGTGGTAGATTTTCCACCCTATGGATAGAGAAGGCCGATGAAATTAAATGTTGTTTCACATCAAAATTAACTATTGTATGGTTTCTATGTATTGGCGATGGTTGTAATAACACCTGTCATTTAAAACCTTAGGAAACATAGCGACTGTTTGCACAATTTTTGATAAGGAATTGTTGGGTCTTATTCTATTGTTATACCTACTATTAAAGTCATGAGAAATGAGGGTAAGCTTATGTGAAAGTGCAAGCTCAATCAAGCATTGTCTAGCTTCTATGAAGGTGGTTGAAGGTTATTTTGTGTTTTTTGCATGGGGTGATGGTTGTAAAATAGAAACAAAATTGTCACCTATGATAATTTTTTTCCCATTTTTTCCAAGCATTCGAGAAACAAAGCAACAAAGATAAAGTTAGTGGGAAGAGGTGCATATAAGAAAAACCATTTGTGATATTGTTTCATTTGTGTTTCACGGTTTGTGCCATGCTATATTGTTTGATTTCTAATAAGGTACTATTGATTGTTTCAAATTTTGATAAGGTGATGTTGAGAAAAGACTATATTATTTGTAAAAATGAATATTGTTTCATTTATGGTTCACATTTTGTGGCTATGGTTTTGCATGGGTTTGTTACTATGATTTTTTTTTTTGTGGGTTTCTCCATCTAGGTCATTTTTGAAACCAATATTGTTTGATTTATGGCTTTTATTTTGTGGTTATGGTTGCAATAGAATAAAATAGTTAAGGTTATATATTGTTCTCTAGGTTAGGCTATATTGTTTTATTTTTGATAAGGTGCTGTTGAAAAGGGTATATTGTTTCAATTTTCAATAAGATACTATTGAGAAAAGAGTATATTTTTGCATGGGTTTGTTACTGTGATATTTTGTGTTTTGTGGGTTTTTTCATATGGGTCGTTGTTGAGACCAATATTGTTTAATTTATGGCTTCCATTTTGTGGGTATGGTTGCAATGCAATAAAATTGTTAACGTTATATAGTTTTTGTCAATTTTTGTTGTCTAGCGTGGGCTATATTGTCTCATTTTCAATAAGATGTTGTTGAAAAGGCTATATTTTTTTAATTTTTGATAAGGTGTTGTTGAGAAAAGATTATATTGTTTGTTAAAAGCAATATTGTTTCATTTATGGTTCATGTTTTGTGGCTATGGTTTTGCATGGGTTTTGTGTATAGTTGATTTTTGTTCTCTAGCTTATGCTATATTGTTTCATTTTCAATAAGGTTATGTTAAAAAAGGCTATATTATTCCATTTTTGATAAGGTGTTGTTAAGAAAAGACTATATTTTTGCATGGGTTTGTTATTGTGCATTTTTGTGTTTTGTGGGTTTCTCCATTTGGGTCGTTGTTGAAACAAATATTGTTTGATCTATGCCTTTCATTTTGTTGCTATGGTTGCAACATAATAAAATAGTTAACCTTATACAATATATATTTATTTCCATAAGGCATTGTTGATTGTTGTTGTATAGCTTTAAAATAGTTAACATTATATAGTTTATGTTGATTTCCATAAGGCATTATTGATTGTTGTTGTCTAGCTTAGGCTATATTGTCTCATTTTCAATAAGGTGTTGTTGAAAATACTATATTGTTTCAAGTTCTAATAAGGCAGTGTTGAGAAAAGACTATATTTTTCCATGGGTTTGTAACTATGATTTTTTGTGTTTTGTGGGTTCTTCCATATGGGTTGGTGGTGAAACCAATTCCATTTTTGTGGCTATGGTTGCAACAAAAAAAAATATTTAACGTTATATAGTTTATGTTGATTTCCATAAGGCATTGTTGATTGTTGTTGTCTAGCTTTAAAATAGTTAGCGTTATATAGTTTATGTTGATTTCCATAAGGCATTGTTGATTGTTGTTGTCTAGAATAGGATATATTTTCTCATTTTTGATAAGGTATTGTTGAAAATGCTATATTGTCTCATTTTCGATAGGGTGTTGTTGACAAAAGACTATATTGTTTGTTAAAAGCAATATTGTTTTGTTTATGATTCACATTTTGTGGCTATGGTTTTGCATGGGTTTGTCACTGTGAATTTTTGTGTTTTATGGGTTTCTCCATCTAGTCATTGTTGAAACAAATATTGTTTGATTTATGCCTTACGTTTTGTGGGTATGGTTGCAACTCAATAGAATAGTTAATGTTATATAGTTTATGTTGATTTACATAGGGTGTTGTTGATTGTTGTTCTCTAACTTACACTATATTATTTCATTTTTTATAAGGTTCTGTAGAAAAGGATAGATTGTTTTGTTTTCGATAAGGTGTTCCTAAGAAAAGACTATATTTTTGCATGGTTTTGTTACTATGTATTTTTGTGTTTTGTTAGTTTTATCATCTGGGTCACTATTGAAACCAATATCGTTTGATTTATGGTTTTTGTTTTATCACTATAGTTGCAATGCAATAAAATATTTAATGTTATACAATTTATGTTGATTGTTGTTCTCTAACTTAGGATATATTGTTTTATTTTCGATAAGGTGTTGTTGAAAAGGCTATATTGTTTCACCTTTTGATAAGGTAGTGTTTATATTTTTGCATGGGTTTGTTCCTATGATTTTTTTTGTTTTGTGGGTTTTTGCATCTGGGTCGATGTTGAAACCAATTCCATTTTGTGGCTATGGTTGTAATGCAATAAAATAGTTAATTTTATACAATTTATGTTGATTTTCATAAGGCATTATTGATTGTTGTTGTCTAGCTTAGGCTATATTGTCTCATTTTCAATAAGGTGTTGTTGAAAAGGCTATGTTGTTTCAATTTCTGATAAGGTGTTGTTGAGAAGAGACTATATTGTTTGTTAAAACCAAAAAAAAATATTACATGTTTTGTGTCTTTGGTTTTGCATGGGTTTTCCCATCTAGGCCACTGTTGAAACCAATATTATTTGATATTGTTTCATTTTTGATAGGGTCCTATTGAAAAGGCTATATTGTTTCAACTTATGATAAGGTGCTGTTGAGAAAATAAGTATATTTTTGCATGGGTTTGTAAGCTAGTGTTATATAGTTTATATTAATTTCCATAAGGTATTGTTCATTATTGTTCTTTAGCTTAGGCTATATTGTCTCATTTTCAATAAGGTTTGTTGAAAAGGATATATTGTTTTAATTTTTGATAAAGCGCTATTGAGAAGAGACTATATTGTTTGTTAAAACCAATATTGTTCCATTTATGGTTCATGTTTTGTGTGTATAGTTTTGCATGGTTTTGTCATTGTGATTTTTTTTTGTTTTGTGGGTTTTTGCATATAGGTCATTGTTGAAACCAATATTGTTTGATTTATGGATTCCATTTTGTGGTGGTCATTTTTAGTTTGTGTGTGGTGCCAATGGTTGCAAGGCAATAGCTTAGGCTAAATTCTTTTATTTTCAATAGGGTGTTGTTGAAAAGAGATTGTTCTATGGGTTTTTCCAACTAGGTTGTTGTTGAAACCTATATTGTTCCACTTATGGTTTCTATGTAGTGTCGATGGTTGCAAGGGTATTAAATAGTTTGTGTTATTTTCACTAATCAATTATTTACAAATATTTGTCTATATTGTTTCATTTTCAGCAAGGAAATAAAATAGTTGATCTTATCATTTCATTTTTGATGGGGTGTTGTTGAAAAAAGGTTGTTCTACGGAATTTTCCATCTGGGTCATTGTTGATTCCAATATTGTTTCATTTGTGGCTTTTGTTTTGTGGTGATGGTTGCAACATAACCAAATAGTTAATTAACCAATAGGCTATATGTGTGAACTTTGGTTAGAATTTTTGTCAGCCTTCCCAATTTTAAAGCCTTTTCGTAGTTAAGAAAAGGGTGGCAGGTGTTTTTCATTTAGAAAAAAGCACTTGGCGCATTTTGCGAAGAGGGTGGTAGATTGTCCACTGCGTGGATAAATAAGGCCAATGAAATTTAACACTATTTGGCATCAACATTAATTGTTGTATGGTTTTCGTGTGCTAATGATGGTTGTAATAACACTTTCCATTTATTCATTTGTGGTGATGGTTGCAACGTAAGAAAGTAATTAATGCTATACAATTTATGTTGTTTCCTATAAGGCATTGTTGAGTGTTCTATTCTAGATTTGGCTATATTGTTTCATTTTTGATAATGCAGTCTTGGAAAAAGAATTTGACTTCTTCCTTGAATAGCTTCAAAAGGGTTTTGAACATATTGTATGTGGAAACCAGTGTTTCTTATTATGCTTAATATAAAGCCTATTATTGTAAGAATTCCTTTTTGAGGATGAAACAAATAACAAATGTCTTCCCAAATAACAACTATCTTCCCAAAACAATAAATATGAATGTTTTGTTTTCCTTTCTAAACAATGTTTTGTTTAATATATAATTCTTATTAAAATGAATTCCACTCACGGTTCATATGATACTTAATTACCATAACAAGGTGCTGAGAGTCAAATATTTAGTCATGGAATTTTAGAATAAAGACCTTAAGGTTCAATCAAGATAATATTATTAGTTTTACTTATAATAATATGTTCACAATTAAATTATTGCATGATAGAGTGACTCAAAGGTTCATACCTATTTCTCTTATTGGTTGATATGTTGCATTCCAATTTTTCAAACCTTGCATTTAATACTTGATGAAGTAATAAAATAGTTTATGCTATTTTCCATAAGGCATTGTTGATTGTTGTTCTATCACCTTGAATAAATTATTTGATTTATGGTTTATGTGTAGTTGCAATGGTTGCAAAGTAATAAATCAATTAATGTTCTTCTTGATAAGGAATTATTAGATATTTTTGTGTGTTTAAGGATATTTCTCATTTGTCTAGGCCTTAATAAGGATTTATTAGAATGAAAGGCTATATATTAAGTGTGAGATGAAACATTGGTCTCACTATTGATTATAGTGGCTGACCAACATACATTGTCCACCACTATAATCAATGGTGATATCAATGTTTTCTATTATAGTTGATATAGAGGCTATTGTGCATATAAATGTTGTTTGCATCTATTTTCACACAAATACATATCTACACATAGGGAAAATAAAATGAAATGCAACAAAAGAATACCTGCTCTCCACCCTACCATATTGGGCCATGGAGCATCATAGGTTGTTACACATATATATCCATAGGTGGTCTTCAAACATATGAATTTTTTCTACATCTAATGTCAGAAACACATAGATTTTCACATAGGAAATATAAAATAAAAAACAACAAAATGAGGCCTGCTCTCCACCCTATCATATTGGGTCATGGAGCCTCATGGGCTCTCACCAAACCCCCGAGCAAGAACATACATCGTCCACCAATCTAATCAATGGTGAAATCAATGTTCCTTATTACACTTACTATATAGCCTATCATTCTAACAAATCCTTTTTCCACGCTGAAAGAAATAATAACCAAAAATGTGTATTTAACTTTAGATTCCCCAAAAAGTAAACATGGTGAACAATGTATATAAATGCTGTCTATATCTAATTTCAAATAGATACATATCCACACACATCGAAAGAGAAATGAAACACAACAAAATAAACACATACTTTTTGTGTTTATATATTTCCAAGCAATAGATTCCTACATATGCATCCAATGCATGCAATACATATATATATAGCTGCAAAATAATATATGAAGCTAGATTCACATATATATGCATTGTTGATTGTATTCTACACAAGACTATATTGTTTGTTGAAACCAATATTGTTTGATTTATGGTTCGCCTTTTGTGGCGATGGTTTTGGATGGGTTTGTTACTGTGAATTTTTGTGCTCTGTGGGTTTTTCCATTTGATGTAGTGTTTCATTTTTCTTTTCCTGTGTGCACATATGTATGTATGTGAAATTAGATGTCGACAACATTCACATATACTCAAATTTATATTAAGCATAATAAGAAACATTTTTCAACATACAATGCATTGAAAATATTTTTGAAGTTATTTAAGGAAGAAGTTCTACAAAGATGGTGGCATCAATGTTTGATATAGCACTCAAAATATGGCTTATCATTCCAATAGTGTTTTAGTAGTATCAATTTTATTTGCAACTGCTATGACATACATCTAAATCTGTACATGGCATTATTCATCAGTGTTTTCCTTGGAACCATCAACACTGGGCACACAAACCAACAATGCCCTATGGAAATCAACATAAACTATATATCATTACATTCCCAAACATTCTTTTTGTGTGTATATATATTTGTGCAATATATTCCTACAAATGCATCCAAGGCATGCAATGCCTACATATGTTCTTGTAAAACAAAATCTACACCAATATTTGCAAAAGAAAATCATTGCTTTTGCAATCATTGCACCATGTAAAAAACACAAAATAACCTCCAACCATCTTCACATAAATTCCACAATAGATAATTGCACTCGCACCTTCTTAGAATCTTTCCCTCCTCACTCACTCCTTTGATACAAGGTAGATCCACAAAACCACACCAACAATACCTTGTCAAAAATTGTGCAAACATTTGCTATATTTTTTGAGGTTTTAAATGGAAGGTGTTACTTACAATCATTTCCACTACACAGAAACCATACAATAATAAAAAACTCATAGTAAAAAACCCATTGAAAACCATCACCACAAAATGAAAACCATAAATGAAACTATATTGGTTTCAACAGTGACCTAGATGAAAAAAACCACAAAAACACAACAATTCACAGTAACAATCCAACACAAAAACAAACAATATTGCCTTCCAACAATCGTAGCTACACAAAGACCATAAATGAAACAATATACCCTAAACTAGAGAACAACAATCAACAATGGCTTATAGAAAATAACATAAACTATTTTCAAAACTATATTGCTTTCAACAGTGACCTAGATGAAAAAATCCACAAAACACAACAATTCACAGTAATAATTCAATACAAAAAAGAAAACAATATTGCCTTCCAACCATCACGGCTACATGGAGACCATAAATGAAACAATATACCCTAGGCTAGAGAACAATAATCAACAATGGCCTGTGGAAAATAATATAAACTATTTTTGAAATACTCTAGAAAGGGTTTTCCCAATATACAACTCCTCCCACACCTCTTCCCACTTGCTTCAAATGCACCTCTTCCCACTTTCCAAAAGCAATACAATGGTCTTGGTAATGACACTATTGATCAGAGTGATGGACAATGTATGTCCCCTATTGACAAATATGTATGTATGTCATAGCAGATGCAAACAACATTGATTCCATAAGGCATTGTTGATTGTTGCTCTCTAGCTTAGGGTATACTATTTCATTTTTGATAAGAGGCTATTGAAAATACTATACTATTTCATTTTTGATAAGGTGCTATATCAATAAGAAAACAAAATTAGATTTTTTTTTAATATAAAGAAGAAAGCACATGGCAATGTTGACACATATGAAAACTGGAACCATTTTTTTGTAGCACATAGGCTACTCCCAAATGGCTAGAAAACAAAAAGGTAAAGGACACATGGATAGCTCAAATATCAATAAGTTAAATGCATCAACTCAAAGATACATGTAGAAAATGCATATATAGACATACACACTCATGCCTTAAATAAAACAATATTAGTTTCAATAACAACCTAACAAATTCTATTTTTCAATAGCATCTTGTTGAAAAGGAAATAAGATAGCCAAATCTATAGACCAACAGTCAACAATTCCTTATGGACAACGACATAAACTCTATAACATATTAACTATTGCATTACAAATCAAATATGAAACACTATAGCCAAAGCTAATTTAATAATATAGTTTATGCTATTTTCCTAACTTCAAAAATATTTTTGAAGCACATTGTATGTGGCAAGCAATGTTTCTTATTATGCTTAATATGAAGCCTATTATTGTAAGAATTCCTTTTGAAGATGAAACAAATAACAACTATCCTAGCTAAACAATAAACATGGGGGCGAGTATATATGAATTTTGTCTACACATTATTTCACATACATACATATCTGCACATAAGAAAAGAAAAATGGAACACAACAAAATAAAGACATACTTTTGTGTTTGTTTTATGGTTTTAGTCTAATGGAAATGGTTGCAAAGTAATAAAATAGTTCATGCTCTTCTCGATATGGCATTGTTTGCTATTTTTGTGTGACCTATGGTGACAGACTACACTGTTTTCTATAGGGCATTGGTGATTGTTGAGTTGTGGCTTTAGCAGTACATGTGGAAAATGCATATAAATGCATACATAGCCACACATACATATAAATATTTAAAATATTGAATAGAAATTGTGGAGATATAAGAGTATGTGGAGATTAAGATAGACAAGAAGAAAATAACTATATTGATATTAAAAACTGGATATATCAATATATACATAAATGCATGACCTAAAAGATACATGTATAAAATGTATATGCAAACATTCACACTCACACATACAAATGCATTATAGACACATATGTCTACACACAACTGTATCAAGATGTTGTATGCACTGAGAAAATTCAATTGTATGCATATATGTTTGTGTATATGCATATGTAGATATGTGCATGCATACAACCATGTCCACAAGTATATATAAGAACATCTAGAAATACAAAGGGTTTTTTCAATTTGCACCTCTTCCTACTTGGTTCAAATGTACCTCTTCCCGCTTGATTTCTCTATGCTCCCTACTTTCTTGAGTGTCTACAAAAAATGGGCAATAAATTATCACAGCCAACACTTTTGTATTGCTTTTGCAACTATCACCCTATGCAAAAAACACCAAAAAAACCTCCTCTTAGCTTGACAGTAGCTTGACAATGGATGATCGAACTTGCACCCTCATAGAAGCTTTCCTTCCTTGCTCATAGTTGTGATAGTAGTTAAAACCATAGAATGACAGCCAATAATGCCTTATCAAAAATTGCATAGACATTTGATCTTAGTGAGGGACAATGTATTTCCCCTATGTGCAAGAATGTATGTATGTCATAGTGGATGCAAAGAACATTGATACATAGTGATCCCTATCTTTATTCTATTAGGATATCCTTGGAGTCATAAGTTGTATTTTAAGTATTATATAATAATGTTTTTTTGCATCTAATATCACATATGTAGATTTCTACACATAGGGGAAATAAAATGAGTGGCAACAATATTCAAAAATGCCTTTTGGATAACAACATAATTCTGTAACATTTACTATTTTATTGTGTATCAAAAATAAAAAAATATAGCCAAAGCTAGAGAACAATAGTTAACAATGCCTTATGGAAAACAACATAGACTATTTTATTGCATTGCAACCATCACCACAGAACGAAAGCCATAAATGAAATAATATTAAATTTTCCTGTGTGTAGATATGTATACATGTCAAAGTAGATGTTAGCAATGTACATACATACTCTTCCCGATGTTTATACATTTGGGAAAATAGTTGTTATTTTTTTTTGCTTCAACAGGGCATTCTTACAATGATAAACTGTATATTAAGTGTTATATGGAACATTAAAGCCTCTTCTTTAATTATTTATTTTTTCCTTGTATTGTTGATGTCTCTAGAAGAAAATTGAACCATTAAAAAATTGAAACAAAAAAATTTGAATAATAAACTATATATTAAGTGTTATATGAATCATTGAACCCATTTTTTTTATTAATCATTTGTCGTTGTATTGTTAATGTGTGTACAAAAAAAATTGAGATATAATGTTGTGTTTTGAAGATCTTGATGGTTGTCATTTTATTGTTGTTTTATATTTCTTGTATGCATTTTGGCCAGGGTTCTTGTCATCCTTTGTTTCTTTAATTGAACATTTGGCCCTTGTGTTGTTGTGGCATAGAACTTGTAGTTAGCCGCCAACATTGGAGCTCTCAGGTTTTAAAAGAGCAGCTCCAGCAATGTCGGTGGACTTTGGCTCTCCCCAGGTTGATGAACAATCCTCAGGCGCTAGTCTTTTAAGTTTGTTCCTTGTTTCATTTTTGCTACTAACAATTATAATGACATTTTCCATGTGCATCCAACAAATTGTGAATATGCTTCATTTGAATTAATAGTTGTTGTAATATATATTCTAACTAATTTATATTCAAACTCTTTATGTTTCCTTTTCCTTTTGATTTGCTAGCCATTTGGGAGTGACCTATGCATTAGAAAAAAAAATCTTGTATTTTTCAAATGTGTCAACATTGTTGTATGCTTCCTTGTTTATCGGATACCAATAATTGATTCATTCTATGCTGCCTCTTTCCCTTGCTTTTGTTTTTAGAGTTATCTCACAGCCATGAACATCTCATTGCTTTCACTTGGCTGAGTAGAACTTCCTTGTAGGATACAAATGTACGCCTAAACTTGACAACACATGTGATATGATCTATTGATGTTGGAGATGTTGTCCCATCTTCGGTTCTCCAGCTAATGTCTTTTCAGAAAATAGGAGGTGATCAAAACCTGGTCAATCACTACAAAGTTGTCCTCTCTAATGGAACCCACATGCAAGTAGGGACTTTTCCTGCAAAATACAATGACCTTCTATTTATAGGGGCATTGAAAATAGGTTCCATCTTGTGCTTGACAAACTATCTGTGTAGGAAACTACAAAAATAAAGGTTAGCTATTATTTTTCACTAATTGCACTTGTTGTTGTATACTTTTTTGCTTGTGGGGACCACCCTTTTTAATTTTTGATCTTCTTTTGGTTCCAGGGTGATTTTTATATTGTCCTTAGATGTCAAAATGTCAGATTGCTAGCTAATCGGAAAAACTAGATATTTGTTTAGAGATCAAGAAGAACAAATAGTTGGATCTAAGTCACCCTCCCCATCCAAATGAGCCTCAACATTTAGGATTCATACATCCCCAACACAAGATAGTGCTCCTACAAATATCAGCCCTATTAAAGGCCTAAATATTTACCAAACCAAATGGACAATAAAAGTTTGGGTAACAACTAAAAGGGATATGCACCATTACAATAAACAAGGACACAAGGGCTAAGTATTCATCTTTGACATTATTGATAGTGAGGGAACAAAAATAAAAATCACTTGTGTAATGCCCCGCCAAGCAACCCCAAAGGATACTAATACATCTAACATTTATGGCACCAATTTTTTTTTAAAAGTACTAACATACATCATAATAATCATATATCACATGAAATGAAACTAAACATGAACTACATATAACAAATCTCTTGGGTTTACATGACTTCATTACTTTTCACAACAACATCATTACATCACATGAACGGTAAGTATACACTAGTAACCATAAGATAACATGAACATGGACAATACATTAATCAAGGATTACAATATTACAATGCCGCTTCCCAACTTGAATGGGGAAGATACAATAAAATGGAATGATACATTTGAAATGAAGGAGAACAAAGCTGCAATACTGGATCCAACTCTGGTTCAACTCAGGAGTCACTGCAAGGTACAATTTTGCACTTCTCGATCGACGACTGGGGACCTAATGGGCTGCATAGCACGTTCCACCCAACCACGTGGACCCTAAGGCCCACCCCCGTGCTAATAAATGACAAGAAGGACCCTAAGAATAACCATCAAACAGAACAAGGATACAAGACTTCACAACAAGATCCACAATAACATAAGGCAATCTCCAGCACAAGATATAACCAACACAAGATGTGCCCAACATAAGGAATAACCAATAAAGCATCAACATACAAATGCCAACATGTGCTTCCAGAGGCCCAAGAATAACTTAGAGGGGAAAAAAGCATACATGGTTATTAAAGGGTGGAGTGTCATCGCAATGTTGCATGGGTTACCCTGGCGAATCTTCCTAGGCCCCGGCCCCCAACTTGGGTTACCCTGGTGACCTCTTACGAAACTCGGTCCCACATGCAATCCAATGTGGAATCGATTATCTTTCATAAAGACAAGATAACGATCTTTCCATTCCAGGCCTTCTCAACTCATCCCCAAGTCTAAACTAGCCCTTGAGTCCATGAGTGAGGCATAATTTATACAGTTAAGTGTTTTAGACTACCTAATGTATTGATTTAGTTTTCACTTATTAGACTAACTCCACATGAGTTACCCAGGCACCACTTTGTGTGTCGGCCCCAATGAAGAGCCACTCCCCACTAACAACATATCGCAAAAACACAAAAGGAAAGCCAACTTGCACAAGAAACCTAATCCAATAAAATAACTGCATCAAGTGAGGCATGCACCATCTTATGATAGGAATTCAAAGTAACAGAAACCACATTCAAGTGCAAGGCTCAAGGCACAAAAAAAAAAATCCAAGTACAAGATCAACCATCATCAAAGTACTAGACAGAATCATAAAACCACCTGCTTTCAGGTGAAACAACATTAAACTCAATAAATACACCAGGCTTGATATGGGTTACCCAAGATGATCCTCCTAGGTGATCGGCCCCCATACCAACCCTTGAAAAAATATAAAATAAAAATCATATCCCCTCTATCCTCTGGAAGACAACAAATTATCAACACAATGGTTTCCATCAAGGTGACAACAGTAGAACAAATAGTGAAAAACATCGCATCAAATTCTTCAAACTCAATCAAGATTAACAAAATCCACCCACTTCAATATCAATCACAAAAATCAAACCTTCACAACTTCCAACAATATCTACTTATATAATGAATCATAATGCACAACTATTATAGAAGCATCATCTTATTCATCCTCAAAATTCCTCTCATATTCAAGTATAGCTCTAAGAAATCATTAAAAGAAATAATGGATAGAGTTTAAGGTTTATTAACCTAAAGACTTCGTCAAGGTGACAACTTTTACAACCTCTCACTCACCATCTTATGCCAATATCTTGATAAGTAAATGCTTATATGATCAAGCATTATATTACAAATAAAAAGGCATCTATTATTGTCTAATATTCTAGAGTTTAGTGATTCTTATAGAAAGATAAGATCTTCATAATAATGTTCTAAAATATTCATTATAGTGTATGTACTACATGAGAATTACTATTTAGACACTCAATTTACATTTTATACTTTTAGAAATACTCACATAACTCAAAATAAATAAATATAACTATTTTTCCTCGCATATATCTAACTAACTTTTATAGTAGAGTTTCATAGTTCACAAAAACTCTTATAGAATAGATTAAACTTCCTCTTATAATTCTTTACACATTTCTTATAGCTCATTATCTAAACACCGAATTTACCTATCTAAATAAACTCTTTATTCATCTAGATATGTAAATATTGTTTTCCTTTCATTCCTAGTTAATCATCTACAATCAATTTATTAAAGCATGGGTCTACTTTTACAAGACCACAACATAGATATGTAAATCGTCTGCCACCATACACATATAATGCATATAAACTGATTATATATATAAATTAAATAAAGATTCAGATTGAAACACAAATTCCTATACTTTCCACACTAAAGGTTATAATTCAATGAGCATGCACCTATCAGTTTTAGATAGACATTCAAAGCCATCGAATCTACAGAGGGTATAACGGTAAATATAAGGTGAGATGAGTAAGTTTTAGAATGATTTCATTCCGTTCTCAAGAAGATCTTACCTGAATACAAGTAGGATAAATGATTAGAAAGAGATAAGATTGATCGAATTCAAGAAAAGGCTTTTGGCCTATGCAAGGAAGCCCTTAGTATCAAGGACGAATAAATGCATAGGGGAAAAAGTCTCTTAAAAATTGGAAGCTTGGTATGCAGTCACACTGTTTGGAACCTACGCATCCCCTCACACAACTACATCCCTTAAAGCAATACAAAATCAGGTAATCACTTAGTGAGCATGAACATTAATGTCATTTTACACAGTGATGAGTTTCAGAGGGGGTTAGTGATGATGTTAAATGAAACAATCTGAACCAGGTATGCACTAAGAAATAGCAAAGACTGAGACAGGCTAATAATGAAATCAGAGAGATTATATAAACCTTTAAACTTCCTATTATGTTCAAGTGCCGCAGCTTAGAAAGGTTGACAATTAAATCAAAGAGATTATTTAATTTACTACACCTTTGCAATCTAAAAGTTGCAGCTGTGATAAGTTACCAAAGGTTTCAGGGAGGCTATTTAATTTTGTACAATACCTCAACTCTAAATGTTGTAACTATAATAGGTTGCCAAGTATATATATTAGAAAGTGAATATTGGAATTTGGAAATATCGCCATCTACTTGCATTATTATCATTATTTTCGAGTGTTGCAACTGCGATAGATTGTCAGAAGAATCAAGCAAGTTATTCGAACCTTTAAACTCCCTATTAAGTTCAAGTGTTGCGGCTGAGAATGGTTGACAATGACATCAAAGAGATTATTTAAACCTATAAACTTCCTAATATGTACAAGTGCTGCAACAAAGATAGGTTAATAATGAAAACAGAGAGATCATTTAAACCTTTAAACTTCCTATTATGTTCAGGTGCAACAGCTGAGACAGGTTGTCAATGAAATCAAAGAGTTTATTTAAATCTATACACCCTACCATGTTCAAGTGTGCTGTTGTGACAGGTTGACAATGAAATTAGGGCAATTATTTGAACCTTTACAACATTCTATTTTCAAGTACAGAAGATGGGGCAGGTTGCGAATTGAATTAGAGAGGCTATCTAATTTACTACACCTTTGCAAGTCTAAAAGTTGCAGCTGTGATAAGTTACCAAAGGTTTTAGGGAGGCTATTTAATTTTGTACAATACCTCAACTCTAAATGTTGTAACTGTAATAGGTTGCCAAGTATATATATTAGAAAGTGAATATTGGAATTTGGAAATATCGCCATCTACTTGCATTATTATCATTATTTTCAAGTGTTGCAACTGCGATAGATTGTTAGTAGAATCAAACAAGTTATTTAAACCTTTGCAACATTCTATTTTCAAGTACAACAGATTTGTCAGATTTCCAACAGAACAGGAAGGCTAATTTTACCCCTATAGTCTTCTATGTTCATGTGTTGTTGTTGTAATTCTCTCCTTCGAATTCTATGCAGCTCTTTAGTATGAAGGTTCCCGAATTAAAATCATAAGTGCACATACACATACCATGCTTGAAAAATGTAGAAGCACATATGAGCCGGATAAATTGGTTGACAAATTTGATAGCGTAGAAACCCGATAGTGGGAAACATTCATAACAATGTGGGGAAACAGGGAAAACACATTCTCCACTGGTACCCTCACAACAAAGGGGCTTTATATGTTGTGTCGTGTGACTGATCTGGTGATGGGTAACGTTCCTAAATGTACTGAGCTATTATAACATACTCTTCGAGAATACCTTAACCGATACAGAGAGCCTATTCGAATGCACAGTTGGAAAAATGTGTTGGGAACAATATTAAAATGCCATGCAGAATAAGGTTCACTAACTTGCATAGGATATAAGTTAATCGAATACCACTAACACTAATTACTCATAAAAATATATATATCGTTATCACTAATTGCATTATTTGACAATAAGAAGAGGGTGCTAGAAAACAACTCACATAGCAATTACTCAAATATCAACCACTAATAATGAAAACGGTGAAAACACAGCATGTACTTTGTCAATTGCAGATTAAGACTGTTCTATTTACATTTCTTCAGATTTAAAATAAAGATAAATAAGGCACCTGGCTTTCTCGAGCTTTCCGGAGTGGGGTTTGAAGCAGAGCTCTCCAATCGCAACCTCCAAGATCTAGACTGCCCCTTTCCAGAATTCCCCAAAAAGGTCCCTTCCCTTCTCTCATGCAATTCTTTAAAAATTTCCATGAAGGACCAATACTCCACTCTCTTTTTGATAAAAGTCCTAGACCAAATTCTTTTTAGAAAACTCCCTCGAAGTGTTCCTGTGGTTTAGAATACGATGTACATTTATATATCAAATCCCTTCTCTCAGTTTCAAAACATCGACCTTGATCACTCAGAAGAATTTCCTTTCAAACTCCCACATTCCATATCTGATAATGAATTCTTCAGCACCACCAGTTAAGGAAATATTTCTATTCCAGTGTCTGATTAGAAATCCATATCAGGATATACAAATGCTTGCCGATACATTTGGGCCAAAAACATCTAGACCTAGGAATCACTAGATTTCCCAACGATCCAACATATTGTCTCGCAGAAATGAGATTTTTTTGAGCATCTGATAACACTCAGATTTTTAATCCTCCCTCCTAAAAATTCGTATTTCCTTAGGCATGCAAAATACCCTCTTGAATGGCCATTACTGTTGTCCTTAAAATCATAAACGCATTCAAAAGAAATAGAATACTTTTAGTTTCAAAGAAGCTTTTTTTTTTAAACATGCAATCACAATATTTTCTCATGATAAGAGCTCCAACACTTCCTACATTTGTCTCCATTAAAAGTGTAACCACTTGATTGACTTTATCCACCCGCAATTGTTCACATCGTGTTGGCTTATAACACTTATTTTTCTATTAATTTCATAACTCAATGCAAAATAGCAATTTAAATTATAATTATTTTACCACTTATTATTTATTTATTTTTGTTTTTTATTTAATACATTTCAAGCAAGCAACATTATAAAGCCCCTTAAATTTAAACACTCCAAAACACAATTAATCAAACAACATACCAATCAATACTCGACTTCACAGCAGGTCGGTAAGCAACTCAAGGACAACACAAATGGAGGGTCATTACAACTTCCTTTAATGACATAGCAGAATTACATTATGATAGGGTTCAGGTGGGTCGTACTTATTATGTGTCAAAAGGCTCAGTTAGACAAGCAAATAGGAACTTTAATAAGCTGAACAACCACATGGAAATCATTTTGGATCAAAAATCAATATTGAAATGATGTGGCGATGAGGCCTTTGTGCTAGACAAAGCATTTAAATTCATCCCAATAAATGAAATTGCAAATTACAGCAATAACACTTTGATTGATATTAATTTGCAAAAATATCAAACTATTCAAAGAAACAATCAGTCTGAAATGATTTGCAAAACTATCAAACTTAATGATTTTTCATCCTCTTACATTGGCATTAATTTGTCTGGCTCAAATTGGGAAGCGAAGGGTGACAAGCTGGAAAGGTTGTACACCCCTGGTTTTGTTGTCATCCTTGTTGTTAAAAATGTGCGTGTTGGATATTTCAATGGAACTATTGTGAACCCCACCACAAGGACTCTTCTATACATAAATCCTGACATTCTAGAAAAACAACCCTTGATCCAACAAGGACATATTGAGCCACCTACCATTGAGCCCTCCTAGATAGTCCCTCGAAAAGTTGCTCTGGAAAATGGTAGGGTTACTATTGGATATATCTTGGATCATTTTCTTGGCTT
This sequence comes from Sequoia sempervirens, assembly GCA_007258455.2. Taxonomy (NCBI): domain Eukaryota; kingdom Viridiplantae; phylum Streptophyta; class Pinopsida; order Cupressales; family Cupressaceae; genus Sequoia; species Sequoia sempervirens. Next base: position 100,961 of record VDFB02379368.1, read on the forward strand.
TCTAGAAAATTTGTAGGCTACTATCAAGTCAACTATTAAATATATTAAAATTGATGCATTTTGTTATGTTGCATGTCCCTTGTAGGCCAATGGTAGACAATGCAAGAAAAACTATGAAGAGTCTACCAAAAATATGTGGTACTATCCTAAATTCAAAACAACAATAGGTGATTGTGACTTCTGATATTTGTTGTAGCTAAAGATGGAAGACCACATGGGCTTGATTTGGGCTACTAATTTTGATGAGGGTGCAACAAGCTCATTGCAGATGTTAGAAAATGAGCTTTACATGTTGCAATATGAGTCTTCTCCTGTAATGACTGTTGAGTCTATTATTAATGGTGTCACCTGCACTTCTTTTGTTTTCACTATTCTTAATAAAACTCGGTCCTATAATTCAAAAACAAGGCTTAAAAAAACAATATTCAAAGTTGCAAGAATTAACTTTGAAGTTGAGTGCAAGCTGTTGCTCTTAGATTTGTCTGCAATTCCCCCTGTCGTGCAAGGCTCTCTAGAGATAATAGTTGTACTACATTGAATTCCAAACCATGCCTAATTGTGACTTTGGATATTTGTTATAGTTTGTGTTGACTGGACATCAGTTTCCTTCTCTTTTTTGGAGTTTCTGTCATATTAGAAGAACTTTCCTTTTTGTTGTTGCTTTGTTGCTTGTTTAATTGGTTATATATTAAGACATTGGACTATAACTTATAATTTTTAACAAAAAAAGATACACTTATTTTTATTTGTATTGTTTATGTTGGTAATGCTTTTGTTTTTCTTTAAGTGTATGTTCCTCATTATATTTTATGCTCTTTGGTTATATAGTTATGTTTCCCTATTTAACACATGTATCAATATTTACAGCTATTCTTATATATACTTGTGGACATGGTTGTATGCATGGATACATTTACGTATGCATATACATAAATATATATGCATGTAATTGAATTTTTTGAGTGCATACAATATTTTGATACAAATGTGTGTAGATATATGTGTCTGTAATGCATTTTTATGCATATATGCATGCACATTCGAATGTTTATATGTATCTGTTACTTGTTTTTAATATTAGTATAGTTATTTGCTTCTTGCCTATTTCAATTGCCACATACTCTTATCTATCCAGAATTGGTGTTAGCTATAATGTTTTTGAAAAGGAAAAAATAGGTTTTACAGGAACCTAAAACCAAAAAGTTAAAACAACAAACGATAGAGAAAAACAAGTCCAAACAAATATACAGCTGTCCCAAAAAGGAAACGACAGCACAAAGAGACAACAGGGTCCAAAAAAAGGACTGCCAAAAACCCAGAAACAAACACCACCACACTACTCCAAGGTGTTCATCAACTCCTCAGCCTCCTTTTCAACATCCTTCATATCATGTAACCCCTTCTTAAGGATTTGAACCGTATGTGAAAAATTCGGGGTCCTCCTCTTCGTATTAGCCCAGGTGCGAGTCGAAATCCCTTCAACAACAGATCTGCTGCAACATCTTTCTACATGCAAATCCACGACTAGTGAACCCTTTTGATTTTTTTTGAGATTTTCCACCATAGCATTGATGATAATGGTGTTATGCCTGGCAATTTTGTGATTATTTGCCATAGTGGCCCTAATATTTTGTCCTATCTTGGACATGTTGCACTTGAGCCTAGTCAATCTTTCCTCCTGCGAATGTTGTCTTTTCCTTGGTAAGGGTTTCCTGTCCCTCATTCTCAGTACGACTCTAGCTAATCTTCTGCTTCAAATCCATGACTCTGTTGCTGTGTTAGCTATAATGTTGGCTCCATTGAATCCATGGATATTAAATGTCATCCTACCTTTGCATTCATAAAGCTACATCACATATGGTTATCTTCCATTTTATTAGAGTTGCATAAAACTTTATTTTTGTTATAATATTTTCTATGTAATGTTTATTGATGACTATCATGTATGGCCTATGCAATGCTTTTGTGATTTTGCTTGAGTCAAGCTTATTAAAATTGACTGTTACACAAGATTAAAATGTAGAATGTAATTAAAATTTTGTTATTTGATTTCTATCATTTTAATCTTCTTTTGAATGTTCTCAGTGCATACAACATCTTCATATAGTTGTATGTAGATATGTGTCTGTAATGCATTTGTATGTGTGAGTGTGTATGTTTGTATATGCATCTAATGCTTCTGAAATGTTCTCCCTACTACTTTTTCATGTCCACTCATAATGTCATGTTGCAAATGGATATTATATGGTTCTTGGCTATAATGTTTGTTGCATATGTTGTGCAACTCAATCTACAACCCACCACTGAACAATGCCTTTTTGGAAATAGCATAAATTGCTCAATTGCTTTGGTAAGTTTTAAATGCAAGCTATTATTACAACCATCACCAATATATGGAACCCATACATGAAAGAATGTTGTCATGACAAGCTGTGCAAAGTGATGTTTATTTCCTTTGCTCAGGAAACATACACATATATCTACATGTAAACTTATCTATATTTCTTTTCACATGTATTGACAAGTTTAGGTGTGCATATGTATGTATTTTCTTTGCAAAAACACTTGTCAGAGTGGTGGCTCACAATCTTGATAGAAGCTAAAGCTAAAGAATAATAGTCAACAATGCCTTATGGAAAATAACATAAACTGTTCAATTGCTTTGGTAACTTTAGAACTCTAAATATTATTCTGGCCATCGGCACCATTTGGAAAGAATATATGAAACAACATTGCTATTGGACTATTTTATTGCTTTGCAACCATTGCCTCTATATGGAAATCATAAATGAAATAATATTTATTGCTCTGCAACCATTGCCTCTATATGGAAACTTTTAGCTAATAGGCTATATGTGTGAACTTTCCTTAGAATTTTTGTCAACCTTCCTAGTTTTTAAGCTGCTGAACAAAAATCAACAATGCATATATATTTGCATCTACCTCCAAATACATATATATATATATTGGTGTACATTTTGTTTTCCAGCTACATATTTATCCATTGCATGTGTTCAATGCATTTATAGGAATTTGTTACTTGGAAATATATAACCACCAAAAAAAGTATGTGCTTCTTCTGTTGTGTTTCATTTTCCTTTTCCTATGTGCAAATATGCATGTATGTGAAATTAGATGTAGATAACATATAATCTTTCCCATGTTTATTGTTTTGGGAAGATAGTTATTTGTGTCCTCCTCAAAAAGGAATTCTTATAATAATAGGGTTTATATTAAGCCTAATAAGAAACATTGATTTCACCATTCATCATAGTGGTGGATAGTGTATGTTCTAGCTTGAGGGTTTGGTGAGAGCCTATGAGGCTCCATGACCCAATATAGTAGGGTGGAGAGTGGGCCTTCCTTTTTTTTGTTCCATTTTACTTTCCCTATGTGTAGATATGTATATTTGTGAAGTTAGACATGGACAACATTCACCCTATGTGTAGCTATGTAACTATGTGAAATTAGAAGCAAATGAGTGATATTGCCATGCCAGCCTATGCCAACTGATGTTGATTTCCCAGCTTGTTCCAAATGATGTTTATTTCCTTTTCTCTTGTGGTGATTTCTCTATTAAAAAGTCCACCTATGGTTATATATTTGTGTTGTCTACATATAAACTTTAGATGCATAAATCCCTGTATAGATTTTTCTTTGTAAATGTATATGTGGATTGTTTAATTGCTTCCCAACTATCACCACTACATGGAAATTATAAATCAAATTTTCAACCCTTCTAGCATTGGGCTCCTGGTCGAGAAAAAGGTGGTATATGTTTTTTGATTTTTTAATTAGAAGCATTTGGCGTGCTAATAGAGAAGGCCAACCTTTCCTGTTTTAAAGCCTCCAGTCATCCAACCCATGATTAGGAAAACGTGGAAGATTTCTTGGCTTGTGGATGGAGAAAGCCAACAAAGTTAAACGTTGGTTGGCATCAACATGTTAATTGCTGTATGGTTTCTGTGAAGTGGTGATGGTTGTAATAACACCTGCCATTTAAAACCTTGGAAAACATAGTGAAAGTTTGCACAATTTTTCATCAACCATTGTTGGGTGACATTCTCTGACTTTCCCTGCTATCAGAGCTATGAGTGACAGGTGCTTGGAGGTTATTTTGTGTTTCTTTACATGGGGCAAAGGTTACAAAAGCAATACAAAAGTTTTGGCTATGATAATATTTTTCCCATCTTTTGCAGGTCATGGCCAACCTTCATCCCTATGTTCAGATATGTATGTACGTGATATCAAATGCAAAGAACATTCATATATACTCCTTCCTATGTTTATTATTTTCATAAGGTAGTTTCTTTTTTTTGTATGTGTTAGAATTGGCTATGGCTGCCACCCAAGATCTATGGACCAAATGGAAAGCACAAGAAAAGAGAGAGAGATTATTACAAGAATAAACTATATTCAATTTCATTAATATGATATGAATCTGATTATGATTCTGATTACAATGAGAGAGACCCCTTGGTTATATAGCCAAGGTGAGAACATAGAAGGGCATAAGATTATGACAAGTGTCGTAATCTTATGACATGAGACAACTAGGAAAACTTATCACTCCACAAAAGGTGGAGAGATAATCACATGATGTGTCCACAAAAGGTGGAAGTGATGAGATAATGACATGTCAAGTCCACCAAAAGTGGAGATTCTCCAACAACCTCCTATGTGGTCCCTAAGTAAACTTAAGTATGGTGTAATTATGACCTAGGACAAGGTACAAGACATTTAATTACACCAACAGTATGTGTATAATTAAACTTGTCCACATAAATTAATTACTACTTGCAATTGCATAGCCTTGTGTCTATTCATTGAAAATTGTTGTAACATCTGACAAAAGAATGGGTACATATGTTTCAATTGATAGTTGCAATTTTGTTGTTGGAGACCAGCATCATGCATTTATTCAAATTGCTTTTGTTAACTAGAACATGCGGTGCCTTTTCTTGTGTGAAGCATTTATCTTAGGCTTAGGATTTTCAAGTTCTTTTTGTAGAAAAAAGGGAGAAACAACATCCACAATATGTGTGAAATTACATGTAGCCAAATATTTATCTCAACCTCATCTATGCCCTATAGTCTTAGCGTATTGGTATCATAAAATGGTTATTTATGATGCCGTGAGAATTTTTACATGTGGTCACTTGATCTCTATCAAGTGTTACTATACCTAGCTATTACATACATTCTTTTCCTTGGATGTAGAATGCCTGCCATTAGCTTACAGTCTATGTTCTTGCAAAAGGGTGATCCCATAATGTTGGCTTACAATTTCTGGGAGATTCTAATTTTTGCTAAAATCACATATTTTAAAAAATATAATGATTTAATCCTTAAAAAGTTTCATTTGAAGGATTCCAATTGAAGATGGTTTGATAAAGCCACCTTAGATCAAACCCCCTTGGATAGAACCCCTCTAGTTTTAAACCATACCTATAATGGAGTCTCCTTTACACCTATCAAAATGCTGATAAAAGAACCACTTTTGATTTACCTTTTGGGGGATCAAATGAATTCATTTAAATTTTTTTTTTGTAAGTATGTAGTCTTTATTATGATCTTCCCAAAAAGTATAATTTTAAATAAATTTAGTTTTATTATTATATTTATTTTTTATTTCTTGTCAATGTAGGTTTTTCACTGAAAATCAAGCTCTTTGTTCTGCACATGTGCAAAAATAGAATATTATCAATTTCTTTTTGAAAAATATGAGTGCATCATATGTTGATGTCCTTGATCCAACAAAAAAAAAATTCATACATATAAAAAAGGTTATATGTTATATGGTCCGCCTATGTCTGAGTTGTAATTATTTCACTTTGAAACTTGATTAAGGAAAAATATTCAATAAAACACTATAAATCAATTAGAAGCACTAGATATCATAGTTACAAATCTAAATTTGAGAAGATTAGAATTTTATCCTTCATGGAAAAAAGGTTGTGATATATAATGAACATCACTGCTTAAAACTGGTGTTTATTGAAAAAAACTAGGTTTTGAAGGAGCTGGAAAAGGAAGTGCAATTTGATTCCAAAAAAGTTGAAAAAAAATATTTAGAATTTATAGACAAAATGCCACAAATCACTAGTTTGCATAATCTTCAAATTCCTCACGGTTTAGCCGCTATAGGTGCTTGCAAGTGAAGATTTAGTTAGAAAAAATTAGTTCAATGTCCAGTTTGGCCAAAAATTGTAAACAAGTATTGTGGGTTCACCCAAAACAACCAATGAATTATAAGTAAAACTTGCCATTTAAAACATCAGAAAACATAGCAAACATCTATGAGAAGGGAAAACTTCTGTGAAGGTGCAAGTACAGTTATCCATTGTGGAATTTATGTGAAGGTGATTGGAGGTTATTTTGTGTTCTTTGCATGGGGTGATGGTTGTAAAAGCAATACAAAAGTGTCGGTTTTGATAATTCTTTGCCCATTTTTTGCATGCATCAATCTTGCATATAACACTTAAAAATATAGTTTATCATTCCAAGAATGTCCCATAAAATAAACAGAGGGATTAGTATGTATCAATGGAATTTGCATCTACTATGACATACATACATATTTGCATATAGGGGAAATACATTGTCCACTAATGTGAACAATGGTGGCATCAATGTTCCATATAACACTCAAAATACAACTTATCATTCCAAAAATGTGTCAATATGTATCAATGTTGTTTGCATTTGCTATGACATACATCCAAATGTGCACATTGTATTGTTCATCATTGTGGTCAATGGTTGCATCAATGTTCCATATAACGCTTAAAATACAGCTTATCATTGCAAGAATTTCACAACATAATAAACATAGGGATCAATATGTATCAATGTTTTTTACATCTACTATGACATACATATAATTTTACACACAATGGAAATCCATTGTCCATCACTCCGATCAATAGTGGCATCACAAAGACTTTTCTATTCCTTTGCCAATCATCCCCCCATGCAAAAAAACACAAAATAAGTGATTTGTATTTTTTTCCGCTAACTCTCAATAATGTCAAAACTAAATACTTGGCTCTCCCATCCTTGTTTATTGTAATGGTGCCTATCCCTTTTAGTTGTCATGCGACCTTTTATTGCCGATCTGCTATCTATTGTCTACATGTAATTCCACATGCATACATTTTCACACATTATTTTTGTGTCTATATATATCCGAGGAACAAATCCCTACAAATGCATCCAAGGCATTCAATGCCTGTATATCAGTTTGGAAAATAAAATTTGCATCGATATATAGGTATCTAAACTTAAATGCACCTTTTTAGTTATTATTTCTTCTAGCCTCAAAAAGGGGTTGTTTGAATGATAGGTTGTATATTAAGTGTAATAAGGAACATTGATTTCACCCTTGATCAGAGTGGTGGTCAATGTATGTTCTTGCTTGGGGGTTTACTGAGAGCCCATGAGGCTCCATGACACAAAATGGTAGGGTGGAGAGCAAGCCTCATTTTTTTTTGTGTTAAATTCTATATTTCTTATGTGCACAAATCGATTCTTCACTTGAACTAGGTTCTTTAGCAATATGTGTAGATCTTCCTTTATATTTTGCTAGATACTGCAAGATACATGCCAACAATTACAATGCACTATCAATGAAAGAAGAGGATCATGTGCAACAATTGTATTTATTTCCATCATCATGAAATGTTACTATTCTTTATGGTAACTCTACTGCTTCTCTTTTTACTCTTCATTTCCATGCATATAGAATTTTCACCATTTCTAAATTTGCTTCCTTATCATTTTTTATATGTGATATGTAATGTTGTCATATTGCATCACACCCTGTGCAGAAGGTATGCTTGCATCTTCTTTATTTGATCTCTTTTATTGCAGGTGTATTACATATTTTTTGTTATAAATTATAGAACTATTTCAATTTCATAATTTAGATATTGGTTACCAATGAAACATGTTCACCTCACTAAACTTCACATTTTCCTTGTGTGTAATGATATTTGAGTCAAACCATTTTAGATTGCAACTACATTCTATTTACATACAAGGTATACAAATCTCCAAAATGCTAAATAGCTTTATGATTGCATGTTTGGCATGGTGTGCAAGCTGAAATTACATTCTATCTATATACAAGGTAAGGCTGTATATGTTTTATTCCATCTCTTATTTCACAACTGCATGTCAATTTCTTAGAAATGTATAGCGTTGATTTCAGCTCAAGCAAATTCTTAGATGCCAAAGCATTTATTTCACCATTGATCAAAGTGGTGGACAATTTATGTTTTTTCTCAGGGGTTTGGTGAGAGCCCATGAGGCTCCATGACCCAATATGGTAGGGTGGAGAGCAAGCCTTCTTTTATTATCTTCATTTTGCAATCTGTTGTGTGCACAAGGTATGCCTACGTTTGATTTAATCACCGCCTTCTATTATAGCTACATTGCATGTTATTTGTTATAAATTATACAAGGTAAGACTATATATCTTTTATTCCATTTATTATTTCACAACTACGTGTCAATTTCTTAAAAATGTATAGCATTGATTTCAATTCAAGCTAATTCTTAGGTACCAAAGCATTGCTTATCTAGTACAATAGTCACATACTCTTACATCTCCACAATTTTTCACTATTTTGAATGTTTATATATATGTCTGGGTGTGTATGTGTGTATATGGTTGTTTCCAATAAGGTGTTGTTCAAGAAATAATTTTCTAGGTTGTTGTTGAAACCATTATTATTTCATTTTTAAGGTTTTTGTTTTGTGGTGATGGTTGTAGCACTATACAGTTTATAAAGGTAAGGTTATATATCTTTTATTTCACAACTAAATGTCAATTTCTTAAAAATGTATAGTATTGATTTCAACTCAAACAAATTCTCAGGTGCCAAAGCATTGATTTCACCATTGATCAAAGTGGTGGATAATTTATGTTTTTGCTTGGGGGTTTGGTGAGAGCCCATGAGGCTCCATGACCCAATATGGTAGGGTGCAGAGCAGGCCTTCTTTTGTTGTGTTCATTCTATAATCCATTGCATGCACAAGGTATGCCTACATTTTATTTAATTGTTGCCTTCTATTACAGCTACATTGCATATTATTTGTTACAAATTATACAATTTTTTATATTTCTTGATTTAGATATTGTCTACCCATGACACATGTTCATTGGACTAAACTTCACATTATCCTTTCATTTTTTCAAAGCATACTCAAGCCAAACAATCCTCCTTCATGGATGTTTTGACACCATTACATCTTCTATGAAGTCACAAGGTGCCGAAACATTGCTTTCACCATCAATCAAACTAGTGGACAATTTATGTTTCTTGCTCGGGGGTTTGGTGAGAGCCCATGAGGCTCCATGACCCAATATGGTAGGGTGGACAACATACCTTCTTTTGTTGTCTTCATACTACATTCTACCACATGCACTAGGTATGCCTATATTTTATTTATTTCATCCCTTCTATTATAGGTGCATTGTATATTATCTATTATAAATTATGGAACTCTTTATATTTCCTGATTTAGATATTGTCTACCAATGAAACATGTTCATTCCACTAAACTTCACATTTTGTTGTCATTTTTGCAGAACATACTCAAGCCATAATGGGGATTTTGATGAAGTAATGTGTTATAAACAACCTTTTAGAATAATCATAGTGACTGCAAAATTAGTCACAATGGTCAAATAAACAATTAGATCCTCATAGGCTCTATATTAGGTGTAATAAGGAACATTGATTTCACCATTGATCAAAGTTGTGGTGGACGATGTATGTTCTTGCTCGAGGGTTTGGTGAGAGCCCATGAGGCTCCATGACCCAATATAGTAGGGTGGAGAGCAAGCCTCATTTTGTTGTGCTTCATTTTATATTTCCTATGTATAGATCTGTATGTTTCTAACATAAGATGCAGAAAAAATTCATATGTTTCATAGGTTGTATATTAAATGTAATATTAAATATTTCTCTGAGCATTGATTACATTGAGACAACATGCTCTATTTTTAAACCTTGCACCTAGAAAATTTTATATGTAATCTCTTGAGATATATTCCAATTGCATGTAAAGTCAAGTTCATAAATAAAATAAAAAACTATAGTTCAAAATTTTTGTATCAATCTACTTTTTGATTAACATTGACAAAATCCTAGGGATGCAATTATCTCTTTATTGTTATGGTTGTCCATGACTTATGTTAATATTCTCCTACTATCTTAGCGTAATTGTATCATAAAAGGGTTATTAATGATGTCATAAGGATTCTTAAATGTGGTCACTTGATCTCTCTTGCTATGTGTCAATCTTGTTTCAATCTGCTATGACATACATACATATCTACACATAGGGTTAATAAGATGAAACACATCAAAATGAATGTTCCAAATAACACTTACAATATAGTTTATCATTCGCTATGTGCATATATGTAAGCATCCTCTACTTGCTCTTAGATTACATCTCTGCCATTTGAACTTCCCTTCCGCCCATCGGCTCATCATTGCATGTTACTACATGCAACTGCTAGTATATTTTATATCAAAACAAAACACAATACAATGAATTCAACATCAAAAGAAATGCAACGAACAAACTATATTTCACAAAACAAAAACCCAAAACATAAGCCTAAGCACCGACACATTTATCACCAGAAAGGTGAAAAAAATGTCAAAGAAGACAACATAGTGTCCCAAGCCATTCATATAGATAACTTATTACAAACATGGATAAGATTCAATCATCGTTTTCAATATATTTCGATGTTTCCACACTTCGAGACACCCCTCCATCACCGGAAGATAATCCTGAAAACATTATACTTCTGAGCTCTTCACAACAACCTGAAATTTGGCCAATCTCTAGAATATGCCGTAAGTCGCAAATGCCTAGACATATCAACAACGTTAATCTTTATTTACAAAAAGAAACTTGAGTGGAATATTATAAATATGACATGACATATGATATAACAGGGGAAGGCTTTGCACTTTAGGAGGAATTCTTACTAAATTAAATGATTTCGTACCCACAATGTGGTCAGAGGTTAAGGCTCTTTGCTCCATGTAGTAAGCAGACTGTATCAGTAGAGATTGAGGGGAAGGTGAGGTTTAATAATGGCCTCCAATGGAATTGATTTGGGCATTGTGAATCTAAGCCCCTCTGTCATGTCAATTACGGTTCCCTCTGGACTAAACCACACGAAACTCTGAAGCAGACACCCCAATTTATGGGTGACCACAATCATTGCCAAAGACATGCCCGGGCAAATTCTTCTCCCTGAACCAAACGGAATCAATTCAAAATCCTTCCCTTTCACATCAATCTCTTTGCCACTATTGAGAAAACATTCAGGATCAAATTCCGTGGGGCGGTCCCACACGGCGGCGTCCCGATGAATTTCCCACACATTCACTAATAGTTACGTTCCTGTAGGAATATGATATCCTCCAACATTGCAGGCCTCGACAGATTCATGAGGAACCAGAAGAGGTGCCCCTGGATGGAGCCTGAGAGTTTCTTTCAAAATTGCCTGCAAATATTTCAGCTTATGAGTATCTGATTCCTCCATTAATCGGTCTCGTCCAACATGTGTGTCTATTTCTTGATGGGTTTTGCCCAAAATTTTTGGGTTCTGCATCAGAGCTGACAGTGCCCATTCGATGGTCACAACTGGTGTTTCAGTACCTGCTATTATAATGTTCTACAAAACTAGAAGACAAATCTTGTAAGAGCAAGCTTAAAAGGCCTCTTTGTTACGATCAAAATTTTTAGTTGTGTTGTGATCGAGGCATTAGCTGTTGATGTAGAGATTGAGTTTCCACTCAACCAGTCAGTTCCCTGACCACAACTCATCTGCTACCGGTGAAGGCATTTGATTGTTTCCAAATTATGTTACAAAAACTAATTCGAGAACATAATATTTAATACAAACTATGATAAAGAAGATTTCACAAACATTCCAAATTATGTAGCAGAAAATGATAGAAGAACATACATGGGTAGTGGCTTTCACCACATCGTCGTTATTGTTAGACTGAATTTCATGGTTGTCTATTGCAGAGATGAGAACATCAATCAAGTCTCAAGCATGCGGCCCTCTGTTCTCTCGGTGATCTTGGAGCAATTTCTCCATAAACACCTCTCTCTTCTTGTGTAGATTTTTCATGGCAGACACTATTCCATGCAGATCGATCCACTTGAGAAAAGGCAGGTAGTAGCCGATATCGAATGCTCCAGCTAACGAGGAACCTTCTTTTATCATCTCCTTAAAGTGTTGCGCTTCTTTGAAATCCTCCGGACAAAGATCTGGCGAGAACCTCTTGCTGGCAACAATTTGCACCATGATATTAAATGTGAAATCTGAGAGCCCTGACCTGATGTTCACTGGATTGATCTCTCATTGCGTACTCTTGAATAGCGAACAAATGAGTGCCAAAATTTCCTCTTCGCTAACATGCCTGAATGATTCGATTATGTCTTCAGTAAAGAGCTGGAGCCAACATATTTTTTTAATGTTTCGCTAGTAGGAGCTGTACGGAGCCAATGCTGAAATTTTGAAGTCATACCCCATATACTTTCCTAGAGACATAAGTGGGCACAAAGCAAAGACTTTGTCATTTATTGTAAAGCATTCTTCTACGAGATCTGATGAAGAGATGACCAAAACAGGGCAGAAGCCCAGTTGCAGATGCATGATGGGTCCATATCTCTCTGAGAGAGAAGATAAAATTCTGTGTATGGGCTGTTTGCTTCTACCTAGTAGAGGAAGATGGCCAATTATTGGCCAGGATGGAGGCCACGGTGGGTTTTCCTTAGCCGTGTTATTAGTCTTACGTCTGACAGAGTTTGTTATCAGCCAAAGTGAAGCCAGTGCTACAACAAGAACGATTAAGTTGCTTCGAATGCCATAACTCACTGCATATACTCTTGCCTACGGCACGCTTTACACTTTAATAAATCGCTTGGCTTCATCTTATTCCCCTTCGTATCGCTTGGCGAGAACACAAAGATAGTTATTGTTGAGATATATGTACTCTTTAAAATACATTTTGTCGTTTTTACATGGTGACTAACTCCCACGTTCTTATGGATTAGATAACAGATTTGGATGAAAAAATCGTAGTTTTGTACTGGTTAAAATTTTTTGGACGACACTATCACAGTTTTTAAGATATATTTTTGTTTATATTGAATTAATGTAAATAATATAATGACGAGGCAACGAAGGTGTCCAAAGAGATATATTTTGGCTTTGCTGTGCTCCAAAATTTTCAACACTTTTGTGTTTTTTAATAAATAATAAACGATTAGAAAAGTTGTCATTTTAGTCCCTTTTTATATGCGGGGGTTTATGTTTTGTGGCCGATGAAATTGGATATTAATCATTATGGGAATTGTGTAACCAAAAATATTTCTAATTTAATATTTTCATATTTATTAAATTTGTTTTTTATTTTTTTTAGAATTTTTTATTTGTTGATAGAATTTAGTTAGATGATTTTATAAATTTATAAAATGAAAGAAAAGTCTTTCAATATCATAGATTAGGTTGGGTAAAAATTAGAACAAGTTTCTAAATTTTTCGCATTTTATTTGGATAGAAAAAGAAATTGTAATACTTTTGCAAAGTTTGAAAGATTTTTTAAAAATCTTAAATCTAGCTTTTTCTAATGTTAAATGTCTTATAACATACAGTGCAAACTATGACATGGATTGTCAATTTTGTGTGGCATGCATTACTAGTGCACCAAACATGTGTGTACATGTAGAGGACAATTGCAATAACATATCTAATAATTAGCCACTTTATTATTGGATGGTTGTCTATATTATGTTACAAAGCTTCCATCTTGACATAGGGAGGTCAAATGCAAGCAAATGTTGAAGGCTTCAACTTTCCAAATTTGACAATAATATTCACAATGTTAATGCTTGTTTGTTTATTTTAGTTAATGGCAAGAGAGGAAGATCATGTAGCCAATTGTGAGGTTCAAAGGGTTGTCTTAAGCATACCTCCTTCAACTAAAGATAAACTGGACAGGTTAATGCGGACCATGATGATGTAAATTGATTCCTTAGGTAGACAAACTATATTTTCTAAATTTAGAAATGCTTTATAACAACTTAGCCTTTTGAGGGAACAATGGTTACATTTGTGTTAAAAATGGAGAGTTAGAATTAAGTTAGGACATGGTGCCTTGTGAGAGAAAAAATGATTTTAAGTGGAAGATATGTAATGATTGGTGCAATATATTATGAAGCATAGATTTAGGAGTAATTTAGCATTTTCTGCTAGAGGGGAAGGGGACCCATGTGAGCTTCTTATCTATAATGTATATTATTGTTCGGTATATTTTTGAAATGGTGTAATTAAGAATGTATATTTTCACCAAGAGGAATTGGAAAGTTATCCTAGTGACTCGAAGCTTAGCTCTTTGACATGTGAGCCCCCCTTATAACCTCTTGAGGAAATGTATTGCATCTAAAATGACTACCAGCCAAGTCAATCCAGATGGAGAAAATTGATCTTCATACCTACATGGTATAATTGAGAAGGTGTTACTCACATTTGTCTATTTTTTATAGAATGGATGCCTTCAATTTCTATTTATTATATTTTGTGAAGACTGTGAATGTTTCATTTTTGAAACTAAGGAGAAAATCAAGTGCATCAATTTGGTATCAAAGCAATAAGAAGATCCATTGAAATGGAAAATTATGTGATATATTCCATTATTGGTAGGAAAGAAGACTTGCAACTTGAATTGTGTCTAGTGGGTCTAAGTTGTATGAAGAGTATAACACTTGATGAATCAATTACACTAGACTATTTCTAGTTGAATGATAGCAGAAGTTTGAAAATAGTATCAAGGACATGTGATTCACAAAAGATTTAATTAGTAACTATTTGGAACTATCCAAAGCTTGAGTAGCAACTCAATTTTTGTTTTGCAAGTTGTTTGTTGAGGATTACCATTAAAGAATGTAGGAAGCTCAATCATCTCTACTTAAAAAAATTTCAATGGTTGGAAAGTCTTTTGGGTAACTTTGCTCAAGTAGAAGTTGACACTGATGGATGTAGTCAATTTGAGGAGATTAGTCTTGATATAGTGAGCTATCTACAAAAATTAATAATTGACTATTGTAAAGATTTAAAATGTATGTCAGAAATTCTATTAATGATCTTCTCTTGTTATATTTTATTTTCTCTTATTTAATTACTTATATATTTTTAAAAAGAAAAAATATTGACAAAATTTAATAACCAAACTTTAATATTGATCAACCTAAATACTTTTATTTTATATAATTAATGCTTTCTATTCAAGCAAATGATAATTTAATGATTTAAGCAGCTGAACTTAAAAAAAAAAGAAAATTCAGAAATTGAGAACCCAAATCATAAACCTTTAACATTTTTTTTATTGGATTAACATAAAAGGAAAATACAACCCACATAAAACTGCAAACTCAAGACAAACAATCTACTATACAGCATAATACAGCGCACAAGAGATATGGCCAAATGATACAAGACAACAGCAGAAATAAAGACCAAATGAAATGGAGAATAGTGGCTTAGTTTCCTTGTGTGCTGCTGTTCTTTACAGCAGATTGTTTTAGTGTACAGCAACATGTGGGTGCTGTTTATGGTGACATAAGCCTAAGCATTTGCAAGGCACATCTATCACATCTATCACAGAAAGGTAATTAAAAAAGAAAAATACCATCTTAAAAGGAATAACTTAACGTTTGTATTAACAAAGACAAATACAGAGAAAATTATAACCATCCATTTACATAACCTATTGCAATCATCTTCCTTTAAGATATTTTGATGTTTAGTCAATTGAAAGGTTTCCCCTTGATCACTGGAAGATAATCCTGAAAGCATTGTACTTCTGAGCTCTTCGCAGGACCCTGAGATTTAGCCAGTCGTAAATTCCTGAGACATATCAAGAACATTAACATTGATGTACAAAAGGAAAGGTGGAAGATTATAAATATGACAAGAGTTACAATATAAGAGGGGAAGACTTCGAACCTGACGAGTAATTCCTAGTAAATTAAATGATTTAGGACCCACAATGTGGTCAGCGGTTAAGGCTCTTTGCTCCATGTACAAGTAAGCAGACGGTATCAGTACAGATGGAGGGGAAGGCGAGGTTTAATGATGGCCTCCAATGGAATTGATTTGGGCATTGTGAGGCCAAGCCCCTCTGTCATGTCAATTACAGTGCCCTCTGGAGCAAACCACTCGAAGCTCTGAAGCAGACGCCCCAATGTATGGGTGACCACAATCAATGCCAAAGACATGCCAGGGCACATTCTTCTCCCTGAACCAAACGGAATCAATTCAAAGTCCTGCCCTTTCACATCAATCTCTTTGCCCACGTTGAGAAAACGTTCAGGATCAAATTCCGTGGGGCGCTCCCACGCGGCCGCGTCCCGTTGAATTGCCCACACATTCACCAAGAGTTGAGTTCCAGCGGGAACACGATATCCCCCTACAGTGCAGGCCTCGCTAGATTCGTGAGGGAGCAAAAGAGGTCCCGCTGGAAAAAGCCTGAGAGTTTCTTTCACAATTGCCTGCAAATATTTCAGCTTGTACATATCTGATTCTTCCATTAATCGGTCCCGTCCGACATGTGTGTCGAGCTCTTGATGGGCTTTGCCCAAAATGTTCGGGTGCTTCATCAAAGCTGACAGTGCCCACTCGATGGTCACAGAGGATGTTTCAGTACCCGCATTTATCATGCTCTGCAAAATCAAAAGACAAATCTTGTAAGTACGAGCTTAAAAAGCTTGCGTATTGTAATTTGTGATCAACTCTTTTGGGTGTGTTGTGATCGAGGCATCGGCTGTTGACGTAGAAATGGGGTTTCCACTCCGACAGTCAGTGCCATGACCACAACTCATCCGCTACAGGTGAAGGTATTGGACTGTTTGTTTAGAGACTTCCAATAATCAGTGCCGTATCTTGACTATAAAGACGGTCTCCACTTGAACCATCTACACCTTGACCACAAGACAACTACTATTCAATACAAACTATGATAAGAAGATCTTGCAAAACTGATACAAATTATGTGTCAAAAAAATGATACAAGTACATACTATGGCCGTGGCTTTAACCACATCATCGTTATTGTCAGAGTGAATTTCATGGTTGTCTGCTGCAGAGATGAGAACATCTATCAAGTCTCGAGCATGCACCCCTCTCTTCTCTCGGTGATCGTCGAGCAATTTCTTCATAAACACGTCTCTCTTCTTGTGTAGACTCTTCATGGCAAACACGGTTCCATGAGGATCGATCCACTTGAGAAAGGGCAGATAGTAGCCGATATCAAATGATCCAACTATCAAGAAAGTTTCTTCTATCAACTCCTTGAACTGCTGCGCTTCTTTGAAATCCACCGAACAGAGATCTGATGAGAATCTCTTGCTGGCAACCATTCGCACTATGATATTAAATGTGAGATCTGAGAGCCTCGACTTGATATTCACTGGATTGATGTCTCGCTGCGAACTCTCGAAAAGGGAACGAATGAGAGCGGAAATTTCCTCTGTGCGGACGTGCCTGAAGGATTCGATTCTATCTGCAGTAAAGAGCTGGAGCCTGCAGATTTTTCTGATGTTTCGCCAGTAGGAGCCATAAGGAGCAAAGCTTAATATTTTGAAGTTATACCCAACATGATCTGCTGCAGAAAGAAGTGGGCGCGAAGCAAAGGCTTTGTCATTTGTTGTAAAGCATTCTTTTGCGAGGTCTGAAGAAGCGATCACCAAAACTGGGCGGAACCCAAGTTGGAGATGCATAATGGGCCCATAGCGCTCTGAAAGAGAGGATAGAAGTCTGTGAATGGGCTGTTTGCTTCTACTTAAGAGAGGAAGATGCCCAATTATTGGCCACGATGGAGGCTGCGGTGGCTTTCCCTTTGCCGTGTTATTATTTCTCTCTCTGAGAGAGTTTGCAATTAGCCAAAGTGAAGCCAGTGCTACAGCAAGAACGATAAGGAAAGTTGCTTCGAACGCCATAACTTACCGCATACCCTCCGGCCAAGTCACACTTTACCCATTAATAAAGCGCTTGGCCTGTTCCTTTTTTGTCTTTATCGACAGGAATGGCAGGTTACTTCACTTCTTGTTGGGTGAATCGGCAGGTTAGTTCAGTGATCCAGAATTTAGTTCTTTTAACAGGATGCGAATCCCATAATCTTCAGACCTTTCATCACACATAACATTTAAGTAAAAAATTGAACCCACGATCTTTTCTGAAAGTAGAAACAAGACTGAGCGAGCTCACCCAGAAGGCCTCCTTGAACTGTTCATGTTACCCTTTGTATCCCTTGGCCAGAACAGAGTTGAACAGATAAGAGTTCACTTGTTCTCACTAGCTCCACGTTTTTCTTGATTAGATAAGAGATTTTGGATGACAACATTCACCATCGCAGTTTTGACTTTTTATCTTTTGCCGTGTTGTAACTGGCCTGGCTTAAACGTCACACACTAAGCTTTGACTGCTTAGTGTGGACGTGCCGTGGGTCCCACTCTTCACCGGCCATTCCAATATCCGGCTCTTAGTGCCGTTTATATTTTTGTCTTTCCCGTTGCCTTTACCTGCCTCCGTTTCCGTTTACCTTAGCAGTTCTCTGTTAACCGCTGCAGTCAGCAGTCAACCGCACAGTTCCCGCCTATGATTCAAACCAAACTCAAAACTCCCGCACTGCAAAGTTTGCTGGATTTTGATTACATAAAATAAAATAAATGTGGTCTCATGGAATGCTAGGTAGCAGGATATACGCAAAATAGAGTTTTTGAAAGGCTTCAGGAACTTTCATTCAAATGCAACTGCAGTTATAAAGCCAGACTCCGCAACCTCTACCAGCAGCCTAAAGCCAGACTCCACAACCTCTGCCAGCAGCCTCCCTGCCTGTGAGAAAATGGGAGTTTCGGAACAGGGTATGGAATCCATTCGAGGATTTTTTTCAGATGTTGAGGTTGCAACTACCTTGGTAGACATGTATGCAAAATGTGGAAGCATAGCCAAGGCATGTGAACTGTTTGACAAAATGCCTCAAAGAAATGTGGTCAAATGGATTGCCATGATTGGAGGATACGCAAAATATGGAAGCATAGACAAGGCACATGAACTGTTTAACAGAATGCCTCAATGAAATGTGTTATCTTGGAATGCCCTGATTGCAGATTATTCACGAATTTGCTTTTTTTAAAAGGCTTCAAGAACTTTCAAGCAAATGCAATTGGCAGGTAGGAGCTCTGCTATGAGCTCGCCAGTAAATTGGCTTTCATTATTCTGTTTCTCACTGCACAATGGAAGTATCTACTATGCTATGTGTTGAAAATTTGCTGAGATAATGTATGTAGAATAATGTAGTGTAATTGAGAGGGAAATAAATTTGGAAATTTAATATTAAGAATGTATAGTGTGTTTGATGGCACCAGCTGAGGTCTCTTTTTTCTCTATGAAAATGAAGAAATATGAAACTTAAAGTTGTCTCTATAAGTTGCTTATTCTACATTTCACAGCTTTGATGAGTCTCTGATATAGATCGATCCACAATAATCCTGGAGATTAAGTGTATCACATATAATTAGTACAAAATGACTTTCATAAAGTTCATAGGTTAACCAAATTTGAAGAAATAAATTTATCTCTATATGACAGGCTCACCAAAGAGCTGAAAAGTGTAAATATAAGCACATTGTTTAACCAAAAAGAATTTTATTTTGGCGAGGTTAAATTGGTTAACATTGTAGACAAGTGAGACCTTTCTTTGGGTGGGAATTATTTTCTTATTTATAAAATCATGCTTAAAGAAATTAGTTTGTTATAAGAGATGGTGAGGAGAATAGGGTTGGATTTAATCACAAGGCTTGTAGTTAATAGTAATAATGTATAGATAATTTATATTTGGTATAAATTTAAGTGATTTTAAAAAAATGTCTTATAAATAATAAAATATTACATATATAATTGATAAATTTATTAATTTATAGTGAAATTTTAATGTTAATAATTTGAAGAGTTTGTGTTTTATTTTATTAAACATTCTATTTTATACTGTTAATTCTATTAAATTTACTTAAATAAATAGACTATTTTTCATACATAAGTGAAACATATATAGAAATTACAGAAGTCTTGTTGAACATATTTTTAATTCTTATTTGTCAATATTCTCATTTATAATGCTACATGTTGAATATTTATATAGAATGGTTACATTTTCTAGTGTATTTTGAAATTTGCAATCTTGTATTATGTTGCCTCTTAATGATTGCATCCAAATTCTTATAAAGAAGCCGTTTAATGTCAAGACAACATAAAAAGATAAGCCATGACATAAAGGGTAAGATCATCATCAAAGAAATAATTGTACTAGGACAATTCATAAGTCATTAAGCTTTTTCCTCTTATAGCACTGCCAAGCCTAGGAGGGTGTTTTCATGATGATTTTAGATAAGACAGAGAAGGGGAAATAATAAGTTACAATCTATCTATCGACTAACCACACAACATAACAACCAAAATTAAAACTATTTGACCTTAATTAGCTAGATAATAGTAGGTATCTGCATGCAATAATTGATGTGAAATAATTTTATACCTTTTAAGATGAGTAATCTTAATTGAGCAATGCACATATGTAATTTACAAATTATACCAGCAAGATCCTTTTAAGATGCTTCAACTTGATTTCAGTTAGAATATATAAAAATATAATGTTGAATTATATTGGCGAATAAGATTTATGAACTAATTCTAAACTACCAAACACAACTAAAAGAAATGTTTTTTAATTTTTTTGTCCTTTTCCATTCATAATTTGTTCCTAAATTGATTGAGAAATAGCATCAAGGATGAAACAATGCAATAATTTTTGTAAACTTGAAATGAGAACTATATTGTGTATTTCTCATTTCAATATAATGCACAAATTTATGAATCATCACAAATTGTAGGTTTAATTTAAAATCCACAATATTTCAAAGATACTTCACTTGTATTAAAAAGAGTGTATTGTAAGATATTGAAATGACTTACAATGTTTTGACACTAACAAGTCCTCAAAACAAGAATCCACCAAAAATGACACGAGGAGTCATGATGCACTCTCGTGACTTCCTAAAATACCTTAGTCCACTAGGGAGACACCTAGAAAGTATGGGGAGGAAAATCCATTACAACTTTTCCAAATCGACATACAAATGAATAAGTCTCCCAAAAATAAAAATACAATGTTTAGTTATCTACAATTAATATTTAAGTATTCTCTTGTACATGGAATAGATAATAGGATAATATATTTTACATCTTATCACCATGTATTTATATCATTCACCTCTCTCCCACTCTTAGCATATGGGTGTAGATAAACTTAAAATTTCATGTCAAATAAAAAATTCCCTATCTTCTCAACACTCTACACTAGACATTCATTTACACAAGGGATTAGATCTATTAAAAATAAATTTGAGAGTAGATAGATGGGGGATAATATCTTTCAAAATAAACAAACAACAATTCTAAAATAAATCCAAGCATGTACATGTATTAGTATCCTTGCCTTCATGTGTAATAAATCTACCAAACATGACTTTCCATTCTTATAAACATGTGTTATTTTGAAGAAAAGGATGATACAATGATAATGCACTAAATCAAAAGACATTTTGCAAGGAGGGAAAAAGGAAAAGGCGTCATTCTAGTTCTACATGCCATATGCTAGCATATAATACAATATGTTTCCTACATGAATAAGGCAAGGTCACAAAATATCATTTTTAACTATCTTGTATTAGATAATATATTATTCAATACTTGTAGCCAATAAGACATCATCTTTTATGCATATTAAGTCTATCCTTAGTACAAGAACCAACATAAAACAATTGAGTTACAAATATTTATTTCTTGTTGTTGCTCACACAAGTGCAAGGAAGAAACTATAAAATAGGAAATTTTATATTATATAAAAAATCATATATTCTTTTATATCCCCACTTTACATGTGTTTGATAAGGCTAGAAATAGGGGATATGGGATGCCATAATTATATTTTAAACATGCGATGGTTTTTCTTCACTTGATAAGAGCTAATGTTATATTAATGGCCATGGTAAATTGCCATATCATATACAAACCACCTATATTGATATAAGTAGCATTTATGGATTTGGTAGGGTTGTCCAAACCATCCAAACTTGCCTACATCCATACAAACATAATGTCTCTTTACATACTAAATAAAAACCTAAACCAAGGAAACAATGCATTTTAAATTTTCCATATAAAATAAATTCCTCTATGATGTACCTAGCTTAGGCAAGCCCTCAATTTTAAAATCCATCTCATAAGCCAACCAACCAATAATCACTTATATATAGCTACATCACTATAAATTATCAATATGTTTTGCCTTGTACTAAACTACCTAGTTCATGGACCACATGTTGATGAATTTAAAAAGAACAACGAATAAATAAGGCAATTTGATACATGACAAAAACTAGCAACAAAGAATTGTAAACTAAAATTATATAAATGTAAATGCAAACAATAAGGGATCAATTTAGTTTAACAAAAACATATATGGGGTTATGAAAGTTGAAATAAAAGGTTGACAACAAATTGAGAGTCTTAGGATGACAAGGGGATACATGGTGTAAGAAAAAGAAATGGAGCCAAAACTAGGAGAATCCAACATATTCAATTCAAATAGTTTTCACGTCTTCTATGTCAAGGTATTCTAGACTATTGATATTTTTAAAAGCTCATGTATAGACTAACTATATTCATTAAATGTTTTCTATGGATTCTACCAAAAATAGTCTAGATGGAGCTACCACTCAAGCAATCTTTGGAGATGGTAGATCAAGCTTGATTCCAACTCACTCCCTTAAGCTTGAATTTCCAAATTAGTGATGCCCAAATTATAGCTCAATTTCTCAAAATAATTTATTTCTAGTAGCTTTATAAAATGTTTGTGAATTGCTTCTTTCACTTGCAAACATTAAAATTAATTTTTGCACTCATAGCTATTTATTTAATTAAATTATATTTGATATCAATCTAATTGGATTGACCATGTTATATAGGACTTTTAAATAATAAAGTTTGGAACAATTATATTCTCACAAGATTTTCTCATCCAATTAAGTCTAATAATACTTTTCTCATCCAAATTTATTGGCAATCTATTGAAATTACAACCACATTCTTGGCCTAAAATATAAAAGAAATACAATGGGTTGTTTGGAATACCATGATACTACTCCCAAACTAAAATAGAAAACATATTTGGAAGTGCTCTTCCTATTACCAATGCTACTTTCTTAGTTATCTTATAAACGATTAGATTTAAATTATTTTAAAATTTAATATATAGAATTCCATGATTTTTAGTGGTATTGACATTTTTCAAGATTCTTTTTCTTTCTTGCAAGTGAATGTATTTTAGTTTTCCCATGCACTTGGGGATTAAACTCACTACATAAATTATATTAGGCCTTGTAGCTAGCTAATACAACATACTTACAACTAATATTTTATATAATGTTGGTCTACATTGTTATAATCATCTTTTCTTATTCTTTACTCTATTTAAACTAGTGCATATGAGTTGGTTTACTACTCAACATTCTAAATCTCTTCAATACATCATAAATGCATACATATATAAGTTATAAAAAATCCACCACTAATTTAATTAACTTCTATAACAAGAAAACATTTCATCAATCTCAAATCCATCATCTTAAATTCTTTCTTCAATACTAATCTATAATTTTCAATTAACAAATTTCAATTTGTTGTAAAAATAAAATCAACTACATACAAAAAAAACTATTATAAAATTTCACATTATTTTTCTATAATATGAAAACCATTGCTTAAAATGGTGGATAGTGTGGGGTTCAATGCTACTCTTGTCAAAACCATTGCTTAA
This sequence comes from Sequoia sempervirens, assembly GCA_007258455.2. Taxonomy (NCBI): domain Eukaryota; kingdom Viridiplantae; phylum Streptophyta; class Pinopsida; order Cupressales; family Cupressaceae; genus Sequoia; species Sequoia sempervirens. The sequence goes on from VDFB02379368.1 coordinate 124,942, forward strand.
AATGCATATTTATGCAATTATACCAAGCCCTACCTACTTGTTTGAACTTATATAACATAATTTTCATCTTATAGAATTTATTTTCTTGAACCAAAAAAATCATAGCCAATTGGCTACTCAACATAAACCTCTTCTTCGAACTTATAATTTAAAAAATATGGATTTTATGTCCATTTGATACAGTTTCCAATTGTGTTGGGCTACTATTGCTAAAATTTCTCTCTAATTGTGTCCAATCTTGCCACAAGTGAAAATGTTTCATTATAATAAATTATATGCTATTTCAAATATTCTTTTGTATCCAATCTTTCTGTATGCCTTTTAATTTCACCATTTTTATTGCATCTAGTTTTATAAACCAATTTGACACCAATGGCATCTTTTTAGGTATATGAAGATTCACTAACTACCACATTTTAGTTTTCTCAATCTTATAATATCTGCATACATAACATTGAAACATTTTTTTTACATATATGGATTCTTCAAAACTAATTAGATCAACTTAAAAAAATAAAGGAAAAATTAGTAAAATTGTCATTTTTTTCTTCATTTTGTGTTGCCTACATAGTTTATCTTGAGTTTCTTGTCTTCCTTGACATTGGAATTGGTATTCCTTTTGTGTTTGGAGATGTTATTAATGGTGAAAATGAGACACTAGTTGTGGTGGATATATTGCTAGGTATAGAGGGAAATTTTGTTACACTTCCATTAAAATATTTTATTTCAATATCTTTTAATTTTTTCTAGTCATTAATCCATTCTTGCTATCATGATTCATCTTCATAAAAAATAACATATTTGAAAATTGTAGCTTCTTTGATAATTGCATTATATAGTTAGCCCAAGAGATTCAATTCTAAAGTAATACTTTATCACATGCATCCATATTGGGGTTTTCTAAATATATAAAATATAACCAAATATATCACTTTTGTATTATGAATAGGGGATCTAATTTCATAAATTTGATACAAGTAGGTATTAGGGGTTAGAAATCATATACATAGAAGTTAATAGGTTGTTTATAAGTGACATTCCAAATACTCTGTATATCACTTTGCAAAGGTCAATTAGAGGAAATCCAATATATTGGTCTATTTTTTCTAGGATTGTGAAGCTATATTATTTTTACACCTCATGTTCTTGTGTGTGTGAATGCCTCATAATCCTAAGATATTTTCTTAATTCCAACCCTAATAATTAACAAAGGAAACTATGATCACACCAAGGTCATGCAAATTCAATATAAATCTTAACAAGTTTCCTAGAACTAATCATTGGGGACCTTTTGGTAATGCTATGACCATACCACAAAGAATCAAAATGTATAGATCTAAAACCCTTCCACTATAATTTAGATTAATAGTTATACTATAATTGAGATACTACTATTAGGGGAGTTTGTTTTAATAGTATAAAGCGGGAAGGGCTTAAACCCATTACAAAGCAGTCATTGAGGCATAAGAGAGGAGTCTCACAAAGAGTAAGACAAAAAACGGAAATAAAGAAGGACGAGACTCACCAGCAGTGAGACTGGAAAGAATATCAAACAAAACAAGTATCCCAAGAAGAGAGACATGAAACAACAGCAAAGAAGAGAACAACATAGACCAACAATATTTTTGACTGAAGCATGGAACCAGAAACAAGCTTTTGGAAGGACCAAAAACATTGACAAAGATAATCAAGGTAGTTTGAAACAATCATATTAAGAGTTTTTTCTCCCAAACACCAAGCCTAGAGAAAATATTAACAATATTGGGAAACTCCCAACCAACTTTAATACAAACACAAAAGCAAGCAAAAATAAAAATTATATTCTAGATTTTGTGATATTGTCAATGGTAACAAACTGATCAATAGCATCAGCTATACCACAAATGATAATTTTATCCCAACTCTAAAGGGAGCTCTAGGAGATGAACCCAAACAAGAACTAAATTGATCTTGGTAGCATCAAAACCAACAAACTAATTTTCAATATAAAGAAAGGATTTACCCAAAAACTAGGGTCTAGCTAACAGAACATGAGAGTAGTCCACACTGGAGTTGAAGGAGAATAAAAGGAATGCATTCGAGGATTTTTTTCAAATTTGAGGAATGCATTCCTTTTATTCTCCTTCAACTCCAGTGTGGACTACTCTCATGTTCTGTTAGCTAGACCCTCGAATGGATTCCATACCCTGTTCCGAAGCTCCCATTTTCACACAGGCAGGGAGGCTGCTGGCAGAGGTTGTCGAGTCTGGCTTTAGGCTGCTGGCAGAGGTTGTGGAGTCTGGCTTTATAACTGCAGTTGCATTTGCTTGAAAGTTCCTGAAGCCTTTCAAAAACTCTATTTTGCGTATATCCTGCTACCTGACATTCCATGAGACCACATTTATTTTATTTTATGTGATTAAAATCCAGCAAACTTTGCAGCGCGGGAGTTTTGAGTTTGGTTTGAATCATAGTCGGGTACTGTGCGGTTGACTGCTGACTGCAGCGGTTAACAGAGAACTGCTAAGGTAAACGGAAACGGAGGCAGGTGAAGGCAACGGTAAAGACAAAAATATAAACGGCACTAAAAGCCGATATTGATTGGCGGAGGGGACACGGCACGTCCACACTAAGCCAAAGCTTAGTGTGTGACGTTAAGCCGCCGCTAACTGAGCTAGCACATTTTTGTGGTTGAGAGCTTTGATAGGCTCGATTTAACTTTTCCATGTGGTTCAGTTTTGTACGCGTTTTATTACCGAAGCGGTCACATTTAAAAGGATATAATGCACGATAAAGGATCAGAATGTCATCCATGACCTCATAGAATAGTAATTCGTAATATTTTATTTTTAAATGTAGTTGATGAGAATATGTCATCCATGACTTCATAGAACAGTAAGTAGTAATATTTTTAATTGTAGTAGAGGTTTTTTTTAAATTTATAGATAACTCTTATGTTTCAATAGAATATATATTTTCTATCCAAAGAGGTGTAGGTGGTCAATTAGAAAAGAATTGATCTATTACTTTTTTGCATTTATTTGAATAGTACATTAGGTCAATTGATAGGCCATTTAGTAAATGATGTTTCTGCAACAAAGGTTCCAATGGAGAAGTGGTATTTTCAAATCAACTATACATCTATTTATGGGGATTGAACCCTGATTGAAATAAATTTGCAAAATTAGGAAGGTAAATAGACATATTATAAAATAAATGTTGGTTGAATAATTATTTTAAAAACTATTATTAATGTCTGTTAGGTTGGATGATTACAATTTATTTTTAACTATTTTAAAATGATTTAATTATTTTATTTAAATGTTAAATGATTTGACAATAAAAACATTTATGACAATTTCACACTTCATTATATTAAAAAAATATATTATTTTATTAAAATTAATTTACTTTGACATAACAAATATTTATGGTAAGGAAAAATACTACTGTCTGCATCATTGATCTCTACAAACTTGTTGGAATACCAAATATTTTTGAGTGCACTCGATGAAGTATTAAAATATGTTTGAGTGTACCCGATGAAATATTTTCAATCAGTCACATATGCAAGCTTATGCCCACTCCAAAGTTTCAAATTAAACTCAATAATTTTGTGAAAAGTAAAAATTTAACATTTCTGATAATAGTTGTGCATGCAAATTTAAAAATTTAACATTTCGATAAGAGTTGTGCATGCAAATTTAAAAATTTAACATTGTTGATAAGAGTTGTGCATGAAGATTAATTCTATTATGTAAGATAGGTGAAAGATGATTCACACAATAAATGTTCCAACAAACATTAAAAAACATCTTATTTCCAATAAGAGTTGTGTAGCTAAGTCATCTTATTTCCAATAAGAGTTGTTTATAAATTCTGCCTCATGTAGAATAACTAAGAGATAATTAAAAAGGAAAAGAAAAATGAGATTTTATAGAGGAAGAAAAAATACAAGGATGATGAAACTGAACACCTAAATTAATTATTTAATTACACAATTAGCCATGATCTAAGGATCAAAGCTTGAGATTTTAACACCGTATTTTCATTAAAGTCACTAAACTAGGGAAGTAACTCAATCAACAAGTGTACTTAAATGAATACATTAAGCTTTATATAACCAGTAAAGTCTGATGTCTACATTATATAAGGTAAATCCCATATTTTATCTAAACAATGACTACCACAATTGACATGGGAAAAATTTCTCTAGGACATTCACACTTCTCGCACTAACAATTGACCCCACATTTGTAGTATGCCTTGCTTTCAACTACCACATCCACTTTTGAGCAAGTACATGGATTGCATTCACACTTATCTCTCTATAAGAGTAGTGAGTGTTTACTTCTGCACTACACAAACAAGTTTCAAAATTCTTACAATTAGGAATTTAAATTATTTTTTAAATTAGTCTTAAAAACATGAAAATAAATATGTTTACTAGAAGAGTAAGGATAAAGAACAAGTCATTATGTATTTTTTGTTTAGTTTGAAATTTACCTTGTCTATATTGATGGAGTTTCCTTAATGGCAGTGTCACACTGGTCCATTCAAATAATAAAATAGTCACCCAAATTAGAAATTTGAAACAAACAATAAAAGATAACCACCAAAATTAAAATTTAGAAACCTAAAGATACTTGTCAAACTTCCATCCAAATTAGTGAATGCAAAATGGAATAAACAAATAATCAAGTGAGAGGTAGAGCCAAATGGATTGAGATTAAAAGGAGCATAAGCTGTTGTAGAGATTATAGAGGCATTATTGATATATAATACTTTCATTTCACTAAATTAGTATGCAAATTAGTCATGGTTTTAAACACACATTTTAAGAAAAACAAGATATCAATTTTTTAAATACATAGTTTAAGAAAAAAAAGATATCTATTATAACACAAGATAGCTGAAAGAAGAATCTTTATACATTCATCTAGATATTCTCACTAATATACATAATGAATGTCAGCCTAAAAACATATTTACAAAAAGCCAAAGGTAGGCCTAGTTAGAAATTCCAAGTGAGAAAATACAAAAGGGTAGGTCATTGAAAGATTACATGGCAGCTTAAAAAGTTGGCTTCTATGCCACCAAGCCTTGTTGATTTTTTATTTCTATATGAGAGATGAGACAACCCAAAATAAGACTGTAATCACAAGCCACAATGAACACCAAACCTAAAAGCTTTAAATAATAAGTAGTATGTGTCAAACCGTGCTCTATTGAAAACGTGTAATGTTGCCACATCTCAATGTAGTTTCCATAATGTGTGGAATTGAGCTTCCTCTATTCAAATTCCATCCATCTTCCCTTTCTCTGCATTATGTGGCATAGGAATTACAGTGAGAAATATAAAGTTGCACATAAAGGAAACAATGGGCTCTGAAACATTTAACAAGGTGTTGTTCTCAATATTTTTTCCTCCGCTTGGAGTTTTTATTAGATATTCTTGTGCATTATGTGTTTACATTTTTCATTTAGTGTGCCTCTATTTTGGAACTCCACATAGAACCAATTTCTTGAATTCAAATGGTTATCTCCATTTTCATATCTAATAACCATCTTCATTGCCATTGGTCATTTGCATGGATGTTGGATCCACACCTGGAACCATTTTATGTTGCTACTACACCAAAGGAAATTTCAATAAGATATGTACTAAAAAACTAGCATTTAACTACTCATAAATATGTATAAAGCAAAACAGATTGGGCCTTCACATTAATACACACCTAAAAAGTAGCTAAGCAACAAGAATGGAGATGGATGCAAGGAAGGAAAATGGGTTGACGAGTGGAGTTATCCTTTGATGATACAGCCTGCACAAAGAGCTGAAGTGTTGGTTTTGTTATGTATTGGTGCACATAGTTCACCATCCATGTTCAACTAAACTTGGCTTGAGACATTATATATAATAAGCCTGGTCTATCCAAAATCCAATCCAACTACTTATAATGAAGTAAATCACCTACCCCAGTACTTCATCCCCTTATGCCTCATCTAATCTTCACCTTTCCCTTGGGAAATTGTTTTGATAAATTTTTCTTACCCTTCATGCCAAATCTTTCAAAATTAATTTCACTTAATTTTCTTCATATCTTTCTCATTCATTGTGCCTCCATTTTTCTCATATAATGTCAATCTTAGTATTTGTAGTGTAAAAAAATGTATCCCTTTACAGTTTCACACATTTTTTGGAACTCCTTGCTAAAAAATTTTCTTATTTATGTCTTAATTTGTCCTATTTTACATCCACGGGCCTAATTAAATGCACTTTTTTGAGGATAATCCTAATATTTAACAAATGAAAAATAATAATTTAATGTTTTTGGTTGTGTTCTAGATCTAGGGATTTGGGACTCATATGATACCTTGGGTGTATGGGTTCCACCCAGGTCTCAGGGCATGTTTTTAAATGTTTCATTCAACAAGGCACTCCTTGAAGTATGTGTCCAAGGTTTAAGCCATTGGGACTCTTATGCCCAAACTAGTGTATGAGTCTTGCTTTAACTTAGACCTATTTTAATTCAAATTCTTGGTGATATTTTATTATCCTAGATCTAATGTTAGCTTGTAGTGTTGTAATTTCAGGAAATTAGGTATAAACAAGTATAAATACAAGGTTATTTCACATAATTTCATTTAAGCTTTCAATTATTCAAGCATTATAGTAAACTTATGATCAAGAGAGCATTCAAGAGAAAACCATCAAACATTTGGAGCTATATTCAAGATTCAAGAATCATACATGTGTTTGTGAGTTAACATTTTTTATGTAGGTTTTCAGGATTCAAGCAAGTATTCAAGATAAAGTTTCAAGCATTCAATCAACAGTTAAGATTCACATCCATTGGAGCTATTTCACACAAATTTGCAACCTTCATTTCAAGGGTTTGGTGAGGTTCAACATTGCATTTTTTTATTCATGATTCCTTCATGATATTTCATTTCATTTCAAGGTTTAATTACCAAAATGAGGCATGATCAAGGAAAACCCCTATTCCCTAATAAGACAACATTTTTCCATCTCAATGTGTGATTGTAGATTTAGGTGAATTGGAACTTGAAGATCATGTGAAGAAAAAGTTGCAAAAGTTGTCATCCTCACAGAAACTCACCTATAGATTAGAATTCGGACTTTTTGGAATTGAAGATCGAACAAGATGAAAGGTAAACTAGATCACTAAAGGCTACAATAATATTAGTCAAACCCTAGTAATGGGACTAAACCATCCATCTAGGTGTATGAGTCCCTGCGTACCCCTTTCGACATCTTTCAGTAGATCCTACATAGTCACCAAAAGATTCTAGAATCTGCTTAGATTCATGTAGCGGGACTAAATTGCCCAGCTTGGTGTATCAATCCTAGTGCACCTTAAAAAAAAAAAATCCAAGGTTTTCAAATCTTGTTTTTACCTCTCCATTCTTCTAGGTACTTTTCTATCCCATGTTGTTTGTCAATTTGAGTTATTGCTTTCAAGTTTCTAGGGTTTTGTGCATAGGTGTTTGCATTTCTCCTTTGAAGTTTCATTTAATGGTGAACCCCCATTTAATCACACAAGGAAACCCCTAGTCCTTCTCTCAATTGAGTCACTTAGATGAGGGATCTAGGTTCCTAATGAACTAAAGCATGAAATAGGTCTGAAAGTTCCATCTCCCAAAAGGTGGACACCTCATTTCCTTTGGTTCATTTGGTGAACCCAACCTTCAAATCCTTGAATTTCTAATTTGGAGAACATTGTAGTCAAAGATCTAGTTTACATTAACTTTGCATTAGATTTACATTAGTTGAATTACATTTAGGGCTTCTAAATCTTGCATTAGTGAAAAGTGCATGTAGGTTGCATTTTTGCATCTTGCATCATTCAATTTCATTAGAAAACTGTACTTGCAAATAAGCATTTGAGCATAAAACCTAGAAACGTTAAAATCAACTCAAAATTTGTCGAGTTTGGTTTTTTAGGACTCATTCACCCACTTGGGTGGTTTAGTCCCACTATAGGTGGTCTTTCTAGATTTTTTGAAATTTCGTGTTCTCTATTTTTCACTATTTAAACCTTTCAAAAACCCTAATTGGGACTCATTCTCCCATCTAGGCGATTTAGTCCTAAATCAAGTCTAAATCTACATTTTACAACATTAAAGTATTGTCAATTGTGTTTCTAGTTGATGTCTTTAGATTATTCTTTCAGTTTGCAGAATTCCTATTATTAGCAATCTTTTCATATTTGGTTCATTTCAACTACATGATTCAATTGTGGATAGAATTAGATTACTACATTAGGTGATCCCACAATACTTGTTTACAATTTTTGGCCAAACTAAACACCAAACTGATTTTTTCTAACTAAATCTTCACTTTTGAGCACCTATAGTGGCTAAATCGTGAGGAATTTGAAGATGACACAAACTAGTGATTTGTAACATTATTTTTGTAGGTTCCAAATATTTTTTTTCCAAAATTTTGGAATTATATTGCACTTCTTTTTCCATTTCTTTCAAAAACTAGTTTTTTAAGTAAACACCATTTTTAAGGAGTGATGCTCACCATACACAACATAACTTTTTTCCATGAAGGATTAAATTCTAATTTTTTTGAATTTATATTTTTAAATACGATATCTAGTGCTTTCATTTGGCTTCATAGTTTTTTATTGAATATTTTTTTCTAAATCAAGTTTCAAAGTCAAACCAATTACAATTCAGACATAGGAAGACTCTATATAACATAACCTTTTTTGTATGTATCGAAATTCTTTTTTTTTTGTTGGATCAAGGTCTTGAATATCTACTAGTGTTCTAATATTTTTCAAATTTTTTTTATAATATGCTATTTTTCCACATGTGCAGAACAAAGAGCTTGATTTTAAGTGAAAAATATACATTCATAAGAAATAAAAAATAAATATAATAATAATTTTTTATTCTTTTTAAATTATACTTTTTGGGAAGCTTATAATAAGGACTACATAATTACAAAAAATAAATTTTAAATGAATTCATTTGATCCGCCAAAACGTAAATCAAATGTGGTTTTTTATTAACATTTTGATAGGTGTAAAGGAGACTATGTTATATGTATGGTTTAAAACTAGTAGGGTTCTATCTAAGGGGGTTTGATCTAAGATGGTTTGATAAAAACCTGCTCAATTGGAATCCTTTAAATGGAACTTTTCTAGTCTTAAATCATTATATTTTTAAAAATATGTGATTTCATCAAAAATCAAGATCTCTCAAAAATTGTAAACCATTATTGTAAACAAGTCCCACTTTTATTTCATTATTAGTTCATAGTTTGGTAACATTTAAAGATAACATTTGGCATTCATTAAAAAATAAGAAAACAAAAAAATCAAACAAAACTAAACTAAACTAAATTATGAATCTTGGACCCTTTATTTCTGATGACTTTGACATGTTAGATGAATCCCTTAAGGACTTCATCTCACCTAGATCATCCATTAAAACATTGATGCAGGAGGATGCACACATAGACAACCATGATAAACCTATTTTTTCTTCTTTCGATACCTCTCCTATTTGTGATGAAGGTATTTTGGTATTAGAAGACCCAATCAGTGAGCATTATGAGAATATTGTTTGTCCCTCTTCTAATGTTACATGTGTCTCAAAAAATAACTAAGGTGGATGGCATAGATGAAGATGTTAAGTTTACTTTCTAGATCCCCCCTCATTAGAAGGTTATTTAGGTCACTCATTTGAGGTTATGACTACACAAATTGGGCCTCCTTTAATTAGTGATCCTCCTAAGTCACCTCCCATCATAGAACAACCTAAACCATTACCTCTAGAAGTTATATCAAACATTATAAGGAAAATATGCGGTAAAAATGTTTTCTAGCAACCAAATCACAATACCGATGCTCACACATATAATATACAACAACAAACCATACCTACCTCATTACCATCTCCTCAACCTATATTTCCTATTGCTCCTAGTTTTCTGTCGTATAGTGGAGAAGAGAATGATCTTGATAATAAAATCCATCATATATGTAAAGTATCACTTGCACACCATATGATGCTCCTAGAAATTTTGTAGAAAAATAACAGGCAATTTTCTCTAAAATTGAATGATGTAGCAACCTTGTCTAATTGTATGCAAGTGACAAAGTGAAAAATCACATTCCCTAAACATGAATTACCCTCACTTGAGACACAACATAAGAATGAAACTTTGATGATAAAGGTGATTATTAATGAAACTGTAGCTAGGCGTACCCTTATAGACAACAGAGTAGGTAATAATGTTTGTAGCATTGATCTCCTAGATAAATTCAGTGTGGACAAGAATCTTATTCAACTCAATGATGTTAATATTTTTGGCTTTGACAATGTTAATAGGAAACCATTATGAATGATCACATTGCATATTGAGGTTGAACAAATAGTATTTCCTACCCCTATCCATATCATGCCAAGACCTTTATCATACAATCATCTCCTAGGGAGACCATGGATTCATGATATTAAAGGAGTCCCATCTACCCTTCACTGTGCGATGAAATTTGAATACAACAAGATATACATAGTTGAAACAGATGAGCAAAGTTATAAATCACAAGTTAAACATGATCATAACACTTCCAAATCCCCTAATACTTTCAGTCCAATCTTAAAAGTAGAAATTATAAAAGTTGATGTTAATCCTCACTATCTTCCACCTATAATAAAACTATTTAGTGATGATTGGGGGTCATTATATTTTATGCCTCATTTCAATGAAGAATCCAAAATCTCTCCCTAAAAATCTAAAGAGTCATATACAAATGATTATTTTTTAGACACATGCTTTCGTGATGGGGTATGTGTAGGATCATCATGGAAAAAATAGGCCCTTAAGTGGCAAAAAAATAAAAATAGAGTAGGCAACTTGACATAAAATTTTAAATAAGTTATCTATATTATTTCAAATATAAGAATGTAGTTTCTAAAATTAAGTTTTTTTTTTTTAAATCTATAATTTGAAATTTCAATGCAGTTTACTTAAATTTTAGGGAAAAAAAAGAAGTAGGCATATATCTGACCACCCCCCACAATAAAAAATAATATTTTTTTATAATATTTTAGATATAAGTAGAGGACTCATGTCCCAATGTGATGCATATCTTTTTGTAATTTTTTTCCAAGTAAATAATTAATTATGAATTTTTTATTACAACTTTTAAAAAATATAAAAACTCGTATGTCTAACCACCTTAACTCGATCAAAACTTCATGACATTCAACCTTTTTTTTAATCCTATAGTATGTGAAGCATAGAATGTGACACATATTTTGGATTAAAAAAATATGATATTGTTTGAATGATATATATGTTTTTCAATTAGCCTATGAATCAGGGATTTAGTTGTAATTCAAATAGAAAATGAATAATAATAATTTATTAAATTCAAAGTAAAGAATAATTTATATTGGTGGAAAGTTTAGAATCTCCTTTTAAAACCCTTTTCATTTCATTAATTTTGGGTAAAAAAAAGTTGTCAGCCACATACCCATCATATCGCCACTTTTTGGCCCATCATGAACCTACACATACCAAATGATTGGAATTCATTCGATTTCACACCCTCCATTATGGGAGAGTATGGAATCTCACAATCTACGCCTAAATAACCTTATGTTTCATGTGACCTTATGTTTCATATGCTCAACTTGGTTCTACATCAACACCATCACCCTATGGTGGTGATGGGGGCCCTCCAACCCCCATCCCTCATGAGAAGAAGATGCATAACTTTAAGAAACCTAAAAAGGATTTATGTTCTTCTGAAGAAGTAAATCCTCTCCAAAGCATAAAACATCTTCATCTAAGTTACAAGAATGTTGCGGTCTTGGATACAAACCCCTTTCTAAGCATGGATACAATGAAAACATGGAGAAAAATAATAGAGAACAATTGAAGTCTATATTATACCTTTTCAAGAAAGATCTAGGTTTACCTCCTCTATTTCCATCTTCATCTAAGGCCTGTTCATCTATTGTGTGTATGAAAACTTGTGCTAGGAAAGAAATATCCTTTACTATTGATCAAGAGAGTATCTTGTCAAGACTCCTCCAAGATCATTTGATATCTCTCCCTCTAAGAACATGAAAGAAATCTTACTACAAGAATTCATTTTGTGCATATAATAAAGTTCAAGGTCATTCTACTAATGAATGTAAGGCTTTGATTAATGAAATTCAATATCTTAAGGATTGTGGTGCTCTTCCTTGTGTTGAAGTAAGGTCTTATTCCTCTAATTGATACTTATTTTCAAGTTTATTATCAATCATCTTGATCATCCTTGTCTTGCACTAAGTGGGGGAAAGGGGTTAGGTAGCCTTGTCTTCATATGACACTTTTCATTGTCTCTTTTGGCTAGTTGACCACCTTCCATGTATATATAAGAGCAAGCTTGGGATGTGGACGACATGCCTTAAGTTGGCTTGCATGTGACATACTTTTTTTTCTATGTTTAGCATTACATTTTTGGGGAAACCCTTTATTCACGATGTAGTTTCATTACAGAGTATATGACTTGGCATAGGGATTTCCAAATAAGCTCTCATGTCTTGTTCTAATTTAAAGCAATTTCTCACAACAATGGTGTTAGCAACTACTTTAAAGTGGGAGCATACATCAACACTCATGTTTTATTGTATGATTTTATTTATTCTTGCAGTGCATCCTTTTCCTGGTGGTGTCATTGGGATTGATTTCCTCTGAGAGCATGATATTTCTTTGACTTGTCCTCTCCTGGAAATATTAGACACAATGTTCCCTAAAGAAGAGACCTTACATGAACTAAGAAAAACCCCTTTGAATGTACCTTGCACTACTTTTCATAATAATTGTTAGATGGACACCTTGCATAACACACTTTTCTTTCCTATGGAGCTATCTTGTTTGTTCATGGGTGTTAGCATACAAAGTTTTTCTTGCATCATGAATCTCATTGTTTTGTTATGTGAAACCTTATCAAAGCTATCAAGAGGTATAGCTTTGGTATGGTTAGTACATATGGGAGTTGACTATATGTGTGACTTTCCCATAGCCACTTGCTTGTCTATGTGGGCTCATACTAGTTACATGCATATGTGTATCACTTCTATAGTATCTCACCTAGTGGATACTAGATTCCACTAGCCCATGTGAGCATGCATTACTTTTGCATAGTGGATGTCATGTTCCACTTGTAAATGATTTTTGAAAAAAACTAAGGCTTGATCCACATCATGTTGGACAAGTAGTCGAGGCTTGATCCACCCTCTCTTTCCTTTTTATTTCTTCCTTATGTCTTTGGTAGTGTATGCTTGTACCTTGTTGTTGCTTCATACATCATTCACATGCATTTCCTTTAGTTCCTATGTTGGTTTTTTATAGGATCTTGATTCTGGGGGCTTGATCATCCATCTTCATCGTTGTTGTCCTATCTCACTAGCATTGGTACACTTGGACCCCTCTTGATGCAAATTTATCTGCTTTAGTGTGAGTTTGAGACAAGGTCATCCTCTCACTAAAGTGGGGCTTAAATGTAGTGTAGAAAAATGTATCCCTTTACATTTTCACACTTGTTTGGGCCATCCCTACTAAAATTTGGCTTAATTATACCTTGATTGGTCCTATTTTGTATCCACAAGCCTAATTAAGTGCATTTTTATGAGGATAATCCTGACATTTAACAAATGGAAAATCATAATTTAATGTTTTTTCCTATGTGTTCCAGATCTAGGGATCTAGGACTCATATGCCACCTTGAGTGTATAGGTCCCACCTAGGTCTCAATGCTTAATTTTAAATGTTGCATTGAACAAGGAACTCCTTGAAGTATTTGTCCCAGGTTTAAGCCACTTGGACTTATACACCCAACTTGGCATATGAGTCCCACTTTAACTTGGACCTATTTTAAATCAAGTTCTTGGCAAGATTTTACTATCCTAGATCCGTTATTAGCTTGTGGTGTGGTAAATTTTTGAAATTAGGCATAAACAAGTATAAATACAAGGTTATTTCACATAATTTCATCTAAGATTTCAAATATTCAAGCATGATAACAAACTTATGCTCAAGAGAGCATTCAAGAGAAAATCATCAAGAATTTGGAGCTATATTCAATATTCAAGCATCATGTGTATTTGTGAGCTAACATTTGTGATGTAGGTTTTCATGATTCAAGCATGTATTCAAGATAAAGTTTCAAGCATTCAATCAAGAGTCAAGATCCACATCCATTGGAGCTATTTCACACAAGTTTGAAACCTTCATTTCAATAGTTTGGTGAGTTGCAACATTGCATTTGTTCATTCATCATTCCTTCATGCTATTTCATTTCATTTCAAATTTTAATTACCAAAATGGGGTTTGACCAAGGAAAACCCTTATTCCCTAACAAAACAAGATTTTTCCCTCTTGATGTGTGATTACAAATTTAGGTGAATTGGAAATTGAAGATCTTTTGAAGGAAAAGTTGCAAAAAATTTCAAAATTTTCAAGAATTTTTCATCTTCACGAAAACTCACCTATATATTTGAATTCGAACTTTTCAAACTTGAAGATCAGACAAGATGGAAGCTACAAAAGATCACTAAAGGCTACAAAAATATCAATCAAACCCTAGTAATGGGACTAAACCACCCATCTGGGCATATGAGTCCCTATGTACCCCTTTTGGCATCTTTTTGTAGATCCTACATAGTCACCAGAAGATTCTAGAATCTGCCTAGATTCTTGTAGTAGGTCTAAATCACCCAACTTCACATATTAGTCCCAATGCACCTTAAAACAACAACTTCTAGGGTTTTTATATCTTATTTTCACCTCTCCATTCTTTTAGGTACTTTTATTTTTCATGTTGTTAGTCAATTTTATTTAATTCTTTCAAGTTTTTATGGTTTTGTTTATAAGTGTACTTCTCCTTTGAAGCTTCATTTAATGGTGAACCCCCATTTAATCACAAAAGGAAATGTCTGGTCCTCCCCTCAATTGATTCACTTAGTTGAGGGATCTAGGTTCCTAATGAAGTAGAGCACGAAATAGGTCCCAAAGTTCTATCTCACGAAAGGTGGACACCTCATTTTCCAGTTTAGTATTATAATTTATCTACGTAATGGTGGTGGATTTGCTGGTGGAGTTTTGGATAGATTTATGTTTGAAATTTTCAGGTTACATTTTGTGAATTACATATGATTTGTATTTTCTTGTTTGATAAAAATTGCAATTCCACATAGAGAAATAAGGATCCATGAGCAAGCTAAGAATGGGTAGAAATGTCATTTTCTAGGAAACCACATTGTAAATTGCTCAATGGTTATCGGTGCTTGGGATTTCCAGTAGTATAAGTTCCCTTGCCAACACTTTGCATCTTGCTCGAACTTCACTTTCTTTTCCTATTTAACCCCCATCCTCCTATTTCCGCCACACATTTTCCCTTTATTTAAAATATAATCTTTCAATATGTGTTCCGGTTTTAATTTACATGGCTAAAAATGGTTATTTTAGGGTTTAAAAGGATTGATTTTCACTTGCTATAGACATGTATGGTGGCATTGTCTATAGTGGATGTTGCAACTCACCCCTTTTCTTGATGGAGAAAGCTATCTATTTTGGTGGAAGAAAATACTCTTGTTCTCAAATACCACAATGGCCCCTTTTTCACCACAACACTTATTCTCAACCTATAGATCATTTGGTATAGTAATTGCACTTCCACATAGTGTGCCATTATCAATGATTTGTGCAGTCATTGGGAATGGGAGATAGCAAGTAGTGGTGTCTAGGGATAGGAGATAGCAAGCAAGGGTCTCCCTCTATTTTTTCTTGTTGGAAGATAATAGATTCATACAAAGGATCTACCCCTTCACAGTATCACAATGTCATTGAAAATAAGTGAACTATCATGATCTAACTGACCATCTTGTATGCCTTTTCCGAGCCTATACATCATCTATGGATGTAATGAGCTTGGTGAAGCTCACATAGGGAACACCTTCAATGTAATTAATAATTGTAGACACTTGAATTTGACCATCCCGCATCCCTAAGCCATATTAATTAAATAATTCATCATTTCGTTAATATTCATCCTATCCCTAGTGTACTCTAAGGTATTTAATTAATTGATTAAATACCTTACCCTTTCTTTTGTAAATTAAATTATAAATAGTCTAATTTACTTAATTTAGTCACCTTTCTCAAATGAATTAAAATCAATTTTTAATTCATCCACTTTCTCTCTCCTTATCAACATCCTCAATAATCCTCTTCTAATCTAGATTTTTTTAATTAATCTGTGATTAGGATGTGCACATCACTAATGGTGATTAGTGTCACATCCTCCATATTTTGCAACTTTCCCTTAATTCACCATTAACCCTCCTAATCATTTGCACAACCTGTAATCAAAGGTTAATTAACACCTCATCTTGTCCTCTTGTCGATTATAGCACGGGTACTATAAAGAACCCTCATAAAGGCTTTCTACTTTTGGAGAAGCTATCTCCACCCACCAAGGAATTTAAAATTCCTTTTTATTACTTTGATGCATCTATGTGGAATTTTTAATTCCACTTTATTCCTCCAACACCTTTGGAGGAATAAAATCATAATTTAAAATTCCCTTCCCAATCCCAAAGTCAAATCTCCAAAACCAAGGGATATTTTAGAAGGATTAAAATTCTTGTATTGTCACATCCTCCCAAGATTTGGGTAGATGAGACAAGACATTCCTTTTTCCACTTGGCCTCCACCTCATCAACACTCCATCATCCCTTTTCCACCTTCTCATCCACATGTCACCATATCATGGCTTGAGATTTCTTAAGACATCATGGACCTAGATCTCATAACCTAGGATGAATCTTGGCCCTCCATTATTTTGGAGGCCTTTCCCTAAAAGAAAAAAATTGCTTCATTTTGAACATCACACACTTAGAAATTTCAAGCACTCTTGCACTCAAGCATTCAACCTCCATTGTTGCAACCATTTTCAAGCCTCCTATTGCACCAAATCCATTCTTTATCACCACCATTATGTCCACCATCAAAATCTCTATCATTTACATGTAGTTTTAAGTCATTTTTTCAAAGAAGGAGCACACACAATCAATATCAACATCAAAAAGTGCCAACCATTCAACAAATCTTGACAAGGTAAATTAGAAATTTGGTCTTTCTTGTTCTTGTTAAGGTTTTAACTTAAGCTAATCTTGTGTGTTTTGTTTGTGTTTTATTTCATCCATTTCAATTGTTGTTTTGCATATTTAGGGTGAGAATTCACTTGCACACATTTTTGGCATGCTTGGTGAGACCCACATCAGGGGTCCTTTGAAGTATTTTGTTGATTTAATCTTGCAAGTTTCAGATTTTAAGCATTACAGGGGTGAATCCAACCTGATGGGTGAATCCACTAACAACAAGGGTGAACCTTCTTTGGCATAGGTGATTGCACATGTGCCACTAAGGAGAATAGGAAAAATTGCACCTAATACTTGAGATCTAGAATATCAGAGGTGAACACGTCTTAGATTATATAGAAGGGAAAACTTGCTACCAAAACAGGTGAACTCGCTAGACCTACAAAGGCGATTTTGCATCAGCTCCTCCACTAGAAGGGCGATCCTAATCCATCTGATGAGCCTTAAATATGCTCATAGTTTAAAAATTTTGATACTCTTACTTTTGTTATTAATAGTTGTTTTAACCTGTTGATTAAAGACTTTCTGGGTGGTATCTTGTAGCAACTAATTCCATATTCCTGTAGCTTGATAACTTTATTAATTACCTTTTTGACCTTCCGCATGGCTGATGTATGCTTATGATTTTGAATAATGGAATAGGATTAACATGCGATTAATGAATGGATATTGTGTCACTTGTGTGTATGCTTTCCTTCATCTTTGTCATTTATTGCAGGTTGTTGGAGGAAGCAGAAGCTGATCTAGTGCAAGGAATTTCGGCTCTGTTGAAGAAATCATTCTAGAAATAACTCTTTGACTAAATCTTTGGGAAGAAACTTAACGATCCTTCAATCTAGGGAGTGTGTAATGCTATATTTTCTCTGGGTCGCGTTGAATAGATAGACTTTCATTTATGAATGTGTGTTCTACGGATTCATAATGTATTTATGATTATGACTCCCTTTGTTAATTAGTTAGTTTTCTTTTTCATTTAAATAACTATTCCTCCTCTGTGAGTGAACGAGGATGAAATAGTTTGTGTTGAATAAGCAATAGAGTTCTATGTTAAGTTTTATTTTCAAACAGAGTAATCGATGTATCCTGGTTCTGAATATGAATAAAATTCAATGAAGCTTTGAGTCAACTTCTTGTGTAATCTAGTTGATGCTTGCTAAGGGGGCCCACTTAGTAAGTATTCTGTAGCAAGTTGTTGTAGTTAACTATTCATTTCATGTCGATTACTAGTTAGAATCTATTTCTGTAGATTTCAACACAAACTCAGCTTTGTATTGTTCCTACAGCATCGGGAATCCATCCCTGTGTCTGTTCCTGTAGCATAAAGCCAGTGAACAGTTTGTCCTTTAATAATAGCTGTTATGATTTATGTTTTAGCTGAGTTTTCTTTGAGTTATAAAGCTTTATGTTGTATTACTTTTAAGCATTTGTTTTCTATAGATGGTGACTAGAAACTAGTTCTTAGTGCACATATCGTGCTGCTCCATTTCAAGTATATGTTCCCTGGTTGGATTAAATAAATGAACAACCATGAGAAGATGTTAGTCGCCTGCTGGAATGTCCAATTCCTAGGTTTAGTTCTGCTGTGACTTTTATATCCTTTTGTGGTCGTGACCACCATCTACAAAGGTGAATCCTCCCTACATAGAGGTGAACTTGAGGGTATCCAAAACATTTTTTTTTTTAATTTATGCTTTTGTTTGATTTTGGGTTTGTGCACTAATTAGCTAACTTGTTTGTTAGTGTTTTTGATATTTCACTAACATTTGTGTAGCATGTCATTTTTCCAAGAACGATAATCAAATTACTAATGTATTTGTTGCAAGATGATTGGTCGAATATCCTTAGTTAGATTGTGTGTCATTTTTCATACTAATCTAGGAACACTTCATTTTTATAAAGGGTCAAAGAACATTGTTTTTTATTTCTAGAGTTTTGCATCACATATACTCTCCCCTTACACTATACGGTGACATTGTGGATTAGAAATTGTAGTGAAATCAAGTCTATTTTTGTCTACCTAGGAGTACTAGTACATGTATTCTCTCCCCTTACATTATGTGCAAGCCTAGGGATAGAAAATGTCTAGTGTATCCTTCCCTTTAGGAGACCTACCTAGGATTTTATTACTTGAGGGATGATATCAACCATGTGTTATTGGCAACGTATATAAAGGGGAGAGAACTAAATTTGTACCCCAATCTAGTCACATCGTGTCTAGTGAAGCATTGATACTAGGGTGATTCCTAGTTAAGATGTGTAGGGTTGGTCTGAGTTTATAATACCTCACTAGGGCTACTGACCCATGCTTGTGAGAGGCTAGTGTTCATAGTTGTGCCTCACACACCCTCCTAGTGTATCAAGGACTCACAAGATATACTATATAACCTATTTTAAGTCACATGTTTTAGCCACGGCTTGGTGTAGTGCAAGGATTGCGGATGAAATCCCAAAGTTACTCACCATATACTTCCTTAGGTCAAGATAGAAATGCTTGTGGTGAACTATGATAGTTCCTAAGAGAGAGAGAAGGTGAGCATATGGTGTCTATTGATGAATCTATGCCATTAGATCTCTAGCTATCTACCTTCATGAGAAAGGGTGTCCCCACATGATTATCATAGAGTATTAACCCTAGGTATGCCCTAAGGTGGTGGGCCTACATTGATTTTATAAACCCTTATCACTAATTCTAGGTTTTTGTTGTTTGGGGTTTCTTCTTGTGATATACTAGTGAGTGTCTTTAGTCCGAGTTAGACTTTTCCCACTATCTGTTGTTTGCTTGTTTTCAGTCTTTTCCATAGTCCATACTTTCCCCTAGAGGAAAATTTGCTTCCTAGAGAGGTGAAATTTCACTATGGGTGAGTGATACTACCCTTCAAGCGGTGAATCCATGCCTAAGTCTAGTCTAGTCTAATTTCCCTAGATAGCTTAATCTTCTTCTTCTAGAGGTGAATTTTCTTTTCTAATCAATACATAGGCCAATTCGCATATCCCCATTCTCTGAATAGGTGAACCCATCTTCCAAATAGGATAATCTAAGTCTGAGTCTTTGAGTCACCCATCTATAAATCCATAGGAATAGGTGAACCTACTTCTTGCAGAGGTGATCTCATGTCCAAGTGTGTACCCTCCTTGTTTGTACACTTGAGGAAATAGGTGATCTCACTACCTTGATAGGCATTTCCACTATGAGTCCATACATCTAAAGATATGGTTGATATTGTGACCTAGATAGGTGAAATTTTTTACCTAAGAGGTGAACCCACTATCTCCCATCTATACTGATTCTTTTTTACATGAACCTAGTGTCTATTTTGGTGATCCTTCAAATCCTAACTGTATAGTTCAAGATATAGGTGAGCCTATGAACCCTAGATAGGAAAATATTCTATATGTAGGGGGTGTAACTGTAAAATCTTGGATAAGAAAACTTGTTATCTAAGAGGGAGAACTCACCTCACAGAGGTGAATCCACCTTCCATACAAACACTAGAGATTGAATCCTCTTGACCACTGAAAGCTTGCTTCATTTTGAGTCCATTCTTTTGATCAATTTTTTTTTATCATCATCCATTTGTTAGTAATCATCATTTTCATGCATCCAAATTTTCCAAAAGTCATCCAATCATCGATCCAATCACATAGGTTCATCTTAGGACATCCTTTGATAGTATATCCATCATTGATCCATCAATTTAAATCTGCTACACATCATTTTAGGGTCCTTTTATCCGATTAGGTTAGGTTACTACCCCTAATCAATATCATCCACACTCACTTAGGATTGTTTTCAATCCTGAGTTAGTGATCATTCATAGCCTCATCAATCTACTTCCATCTAGAGATGGATTTTCATCGTAGTCATCATTTTTATCATCTAATTCGATTTTTGGCATCCTGCATCATCTAGTTGAGCTACAAAATCTAGTTTGAAGTTAATCATATCATCTAATCCAATCAAGCAATCCAATCCTATCCTATCCAATAAACAATCCGTAATCATCCCATTGGTCATCCAATCAATTTATCTATCATCCTATTAATTCCTTAAATCGTCCTATAGGTCATCATCACTTAGGTACATCTTAGAGCTTGACATTATCTACATCTTCGGGTCACCTCTATTTTCATTCCCATTACCTAATGACAAGAAAAGAAACTCATGGAGCTATAGTAGTCCTCTGAATCCACCCACTAACATTGGATCTTTGCAATACAACATGGAAGTTCACCCTCACCTTTCTCTTGAGAAAGGCATGGTTAATCAACCCAAGCTGACTGTTGATGAGTACCTTAGAAATCCTACCAATGTTCAAATGACTGATCATCACCTTGTTGATCATAGAGACAAGATCCTTGACACATTGCTTATGAGGGGTACTAAGCCACCATTAAGGTTTGATTTATCACAATATCTCAATATCACACTGCCTCCTCTAGCACAAGATTTGAAAAGTTCTCAAGTTAATTCTGGTTCATTAATCCCTTAAGTTCCCAAATTTACCCCATAGGACATATGGTATCAACCTGGATTTGGAAATGATGTGTGTTATCAGATCTCACTATCTCATGCCCAAATCTTAGTCATGGGTGTAGTGCCCAATCCTAATAATCCTCAAGGTCTTGGTCCTAGCAATCCTCAAGGTCCTACCAATCCACAAGGCCCTCCCAATCTAGAAGGTCCTAGCAATCCTCAAGGTCCTAGTCCTATTAATCTACAAGGTAGTAACTAGCAACATCCTACCCCTACACCATTTTCACCACCTCATCCACGAAATCAACTAAGTCAGTCATCAGGGAATATTGGGAGCCATAAGTATAATCCTTTTTGTTATAGCACCTCCTCATATACCCCTTGGTCAGACATGTCCATTAAACCTATCACCACCACCATTTAATCCTACTCAATCTAGCCCATAACCTTCATCTTATCACATCCCACAATCACCATCTCAACATCAACCTTAGGGTAACCCACAACCTCCACATAAACCACCATCACAACTGCCTTACCACCAACCACAACAACCATCGTCTCAACCCCCACACCAGCTGCAAATCAATCCGCAACCACAATAGCCCCCTTCGCAACCCTAGGGAAACCTTGAAACATAATAATAATATAACTTCCAACCTCATATACATTAATTCTCACCTTGATACCATCAAGGGACTCCACAAAACACTTATTATCAACCACCTCCTCCACCAAGCACACCTAGACAACAACCTACCACATCCACCACTAATCTCAACTATTCTTACTACAATCCACAAAAATTCCAATATCAGCCACTTTATGTTAACCCAAAATAACCACCACATAATACCTACTATCAATAGCCTAATCTACTGAACCATCAATTTGTTGTTTGTCTATGTACTTCTCTTGCTCAATCAGGGTTTTTCACCTAAAAGGGGAGAGATAGACCCAAAAATTGAGGTGGTTCACTCGAAATAATGCATTTATGATGGAATTATGCCTAAATGAAATGATCTAGATGTAGAAAAATGATAAAATTGATTAATTATTGAATGAAAACTATTGAAATGCAACTTGTTGGAAAACACATTGTGATATGCAAAAAACCTAGAAATGAATAGTTAATTCTAACAGAAATGGATGAAACTAAATGTGTGCACATGAGATCTTGTTGGAGACTGGAAATGACTTTTGAAATGCTATTGATCCTAATTTTTAGGCTTGGTGGGACTCATTTGCAATTCTGGTTGAATTAGTCCTAGTTCTAGGAAATTGTTCGAGAACCCGTTTCAGACAAATGGGTATCCAAAACTCTAGAAAACCTATTTCAAGTCTAGTAGTGGGACTCATTCACCATCCATGGTGAATCAGTCCATTTTTGAATTTCTTAAAATCCAAAGGTGGAAACTAAAGTATCCATTCTGCACTTTGGTTCCTAACACATGTGCACCTCTAAAACTTTGATTTTCGGCACTGTAAGTGACTTTTTGTTGATTTCTTGACTTGGTCAACAAGGAAATTTCTTCAAAAAAGTTGCAATGTAATCTTCAATGATTTTTAAGCCTCCAAGATGCCTAAATCTACAAACACACAAGAAGAGAAAGAGAAATTTTAAATGTTAGGGCATGGGGGTTTTCCTTGGTCGAACCCCTTTTTAGGTAATTAAACCAAAATGATGAAAGAATGTAATGAAGCATGAAAAAATGGATTAAATACCTCTCCATTATGTTTTGATATTGAATTTATGTAGCAAAGCATGAAGAATCTTCCCTTAAATGTCTTTTTAAGCTCTCTTTGATGACTTAGAGTGATAAAACCCTAACTTGCTTAACTTGAAGTGGAAGATAAATAATGAATGAGTTGTGAATGAGTTAAGAGATGTGAATTATGGTTTGGAGACTTTATTTATAGGAAAATCAACTTATTCACTCATAAATTAGATCCCTAAGGCCAACATGAAGAAAAATTAAACTTAAAACCTAATTTTTGCTGCTCAAAAAGTCAAAAATGGCCCAAATGGGACTCATTCGCCATCTTGGGTGAATCAGTCCCACTTGGTAGGGACTCATTCACCAAAAATGGTGAATTACTCCTAGAGGGTCCCATTTTCTAGCTAGGTTGTTGGGGAATGAGGAATTTTAGTTCTTATGTTGATTTCATCTAGTATTTGATTAAATTATGCCTTAGGATTCACAATATGGAGTAATAGGGGCCTATTAGTGATGATGTGAAGTTCAATTATGGCTTGTGACACATAATTCAATGTGAAAGTGCAATTAATTACACTTTAAAATAGTAAAATTATGTCCACACAACCTAAAAAGGTAAAACATCCAATGTGAATGTGTAAGACACATTACAACACTAGATTATCATTAAGTTTAATTTACAAGACTTCTAGTTTAATGTGATAATGTAATTCAATACATTTGATAATGTTGAATTAAGGGAAAATGGGCTCATTAATTGTAGAGACGCGTGAAAGTATTTTACAACACTTTACAACACCTTTACAATACATCATTAAATACATTTAAAAGAGTCCAAGACCTAGTGTGGATGTGTAAAACACCTCACAACACTAAATCAATGTGAAATTAAGTCCAATTTGTTGTTAATTAAACCCAAATCAATCAAGTTTCCTTTTTTCTACGGTACATCCACAATAGCCTCCATACATATCCCAACAAAAACCTACATATGATTATCAGTCTAATCCATCTTATTATTAGTAGTTGCTACCCATCAACAAGGTGCCTCTTCATCATACTACCAAGCATCGCCATCATAGCATCAAGTATACACCAACCTACAGTCCACTTACATCGACCAATATCAAGAAATTCATTCATATCCTCCACCATCATACAATCAATCATTTTTCCTCCCCCACTACCATATCAACAATATCCTTCCTATGATCAATCCAATCGACCAAGTCCTCCCCCATAAATAGCAATCAATAAAGAATGGGAAGACATTAAAGCTGCCCTGAAGGACTTGCAAGCTAGCACATCAAAGAAATCCATCAAGTTTGAGAAATTTTTTCCCTATCTGTTTGATCCATCCATCTCCACAATCCCCTTCCCAAAACACTTTGAAATTCCTAAAATTGATAAGTATAAGGGATACAGAGATTCCCAAGACCACTTGTAGGAGTTCTACATGTATTTCCAAGAGGTCTTGCACAATGATAACTACCTCCTTCAATTATTCCTTCAAATTATAATAGGAAAAGCTTTAGAATGGTTCATGCACCTTCCATGTCGATCAATATCCACCTTTTCCAATCTATCAAAGAAACTTGTCACAAAGTTCTCTTTCAATCTAGAGAAATACATAGACACCCTAGATCTCCTAAAGAATAAGAAATGTGATGGAGAAACATTTGCTAGCTACCTACAAAGGTGGTGAGCCTTAGCCAGTCACCTTAAATTTACTCTTTCTAAGAAGGAGTTAGTGGGAATGTTTGTCATGAACTCTGATCCAGAGTTGGCTCATAATCTGCATCTCCATTATGTCACCACCTTTGTGGAGGTTATTAAGAATGGGGCCACTATTGAGAAGGCACTCATTGCTAAAGGGATCATCAAAATATTTAAATATGATAAAGAAAAACAATTTGGGGAAAAATCATGCTACTGGAATAGGAATAAGAATGTTGTTAATGATGGTGTCACATA
Source organism: Sequoia sempervirens (assembly GCA_007258455.2). Lineage (NCBI taxonomy): Eukaryota > Viridiplantae > Streptophyta > Pinopsida > Cupressales > Cupressaceae > Sequoia > Sequoia sempervirens. The sequence goes on from VDFB02379368.1 coordinate 150,292, forward strand.
AACTAAACACATCTAGGTAGCTAGCACTTCTCAAAGACCACAAAATTCCTCTCAACTACTACTAGTTACCAATGGCATATCCATGCCATATAGTGCACCCCATCCTCCCCCAGAGTCCAATCAATCTAATCAAGGGAATACCAAATTCATATTCACTCCTTTAGGAGAATCCCTAGATGTAGTTTTCAAGAGGTTAGTCTAAGCCATTGTGGTTATGTATGCCATTACCAATATTTTTGATGAGTCAAAGCCAAAACCTACATGGTATAAGGAAAATGAATATCATGATTACCATAGGATTAAGGGCCATTCCACAAAAAAAATTCAAGGTCTTAAAGGTTACATCCAATATCTTATTGATCGAGGAGATGGGTATGTGCAGGATCATCATGGAAAAAACAAGCCCTTAAGTGGCAAAAAATTTAGAAAAATCAAAGTTAAGCAAATTGACGTAAAAATTTGAATAAGTTATCTATATTATTTCAAAAATATGTAAGAATAGAATCTATAGAAAATTGAATGTAGTTTCTAAACTACTAGGGTTTTTTTTTTTTAAAATTATTTGTTAAAAATTTGAAATTTCAGTGCAGTAGTACTTAAATTGAGGGAAAAAATGAGTAGGTGTATGTCTGACCCCCCTAACCACAATAAAATGATAATATTTTTTATAATATTTTAGATATTAGTAGATGAATCATGTCCCAATTTGATGGATATTTTTTTGTAATTTTTTTCCAAGTAAATAACTAATTATGATTTTTTTATTACATCTTTTAAAAAATATAAAAACTCATATGTCTAACCACCTTAACTTGGTCAAAAATTCATGAAATTTAATTTTAGTTTTTTAAATCCTATAGTATGTGAAGCATAAAATTTGACACATGTTTGAAATTCAAAAAATGTGATACCGTTTGAAAGCTATAATGTTTTTCAATCAGCCTATCAATCAAAAATTTAGTCGTAATTCAAATAGAAAATAAATAATAATTATTTATTAAATTAAAAGCAAAGTATAATTTATATTGGTGGAAAGTTGAGAACTTCCTTCAAAAATCCTTTTCATTTCATCAATTTTAGGTAAAAAAAAGTTGTCAGCCACATACCCTATACATACCCATCATGTCGCCATTTTTTGGCCCATCATGATCCTACACATACCCAAACATTGTATTGGGACCAATCTACCTCATCCAATGCTCAACTACAAATATTATAGAATGCCTTTCCTAAACATAACTAGGGTCCTAGCACCTCAAATTCCAACACTAGGTCCAACATTAACAATCACAACAATAGCACAAAAAATATTAGTTACAACAAGATGCCATAGAATTATGACAATATTGTTATGTGCATTACCCAAGTGGATCCACATGTATCCATGATTCATGTCAAATGAAAAGATCTCCAATGCGTTGTTACCACTCTTAGGACCCGCATATCAGTTCCAAGGAATTCCACCTCGTTCCAACCAAAACTTGTGAGCTTGTAGTATAATATCCTTGATCACCTTGGTAAGACCCTTGCACAAATATCTATCTTAGATCTGCTAAGGTCTTCTCCTATCCATCAAGAGATTCTTGCAAAATCCTTATAGGACACACATGTATTGAATGATATTGATCCTTCTCAGTTTTAAGCTCTTGTGGGGATTTTTTCATCTACCTATCAATTAGGTTTTAGCCAAAATGATATGCCACCAATTGATCTAGCTCATTACCGTACACTCCACATTGAAGTCCTTGTCACCAGGCATAAGGTTAAGAGGGTCTTGGTAGATAATGGTTCTTCTCTTAATCTATGTACTTTAAAATTCATAAAATAGGTGGGGTACACTCACACTGACTTAGAAAATTAGATCATCACAATCAAAGCATATGATAATGAAAAAAGAGACTGAGAGGGTATTATTTTCCTTCCCATCAAGTTTGGTCTCATTGTCCAATACACCACTTGCCATGTCCTTGATATGGACTTACCATATAACATTATCCTTAGCTGACCATGGATTCATGCCATGCAAGCCGTCCCATCCACATATCATCAGTGCTTCAAGTTTCCACATAATGAGGTTGAGATTACCATCCATGTTGACCCCCATCCTTTCAAATATTTCATGCTCTTGAGGTCTCTTTCTTGCATTCATGATACTATCTAAGAGTAGAAGTGGGAGCTCCTCTAACATCACCCTCCATTCCATCTCCTAATCCATCATTCAATACATCCTCCACATCTAATTCCATCATCATCAGATTCTAGATCATTGACAAGGGCTGCAGGGAGTATGAGATGTGTACTGCACTTAACGTGGCAATAATGCCTCCATCTCCCTACACATATGGTCAACCGTTTGTGTTTGTATAGAAGGAAGAATCAAAAACCAAAACCATCAATTCCAAGAATGTTGGTTCCACAACATTTTAGTCTCCAAGTACATTACAAGATCAGATAGATGAAGACATTGACCAATGAGTTTATAGAGAGGAGCCTGAACCTCTTGGTTGTTTTCAATGAACCAATTAGATCTCACTAGATACCTATGAGTTTTCCAGACTCAATTCTTGAATACCTGCAAGATAAGTGGCCAAAAAATGATATGTAGCACCAATTTCTTTATCTCCTCCACTTCAAGCTCTACAAAACCCAAGAGGGTGGTATCACAATGTAAATTATATAACTGTTTTGAACAATTGAAATATACATTACATAGATAAGTAGATATATTCTGATTAAAGGTTAGGAAGATGAAATCCTTCAAGAAATTGGAATTTCCTTGAAAGAATTAAAAATCTATAATCAAGAAGACAAACAACACTAACCTCAACAAATAAAAGATTGATTACAAAGTTATTTAAAATATTGTTCTCAAGTTGGGTGACTGAAATTCTGAAGAATTCTTATAATAACTATGATCAGTGCCATTATCTATGGGCTTAGATTCGACGTAAATTAAAATGTAAGGTACATTTAATCCTAAACACATGATCTCAGTGAAATTAATTTTGAATTCACCTATATATAATCAAAGTTTAAGAATACTTATAAAATCCAATTGTTTTGCACATGAAATTACTATTAGATCAAAGCATTTTAACTGATTCTTTGAACCAGAGCTAAAATGAAAGCATATACCAAAGCTTCACAACGATGAAAATTAATGAAATAATCTTTGATCAACATTTTCATTAATAACCTGAGTATAGATTAAAATTGGAGAGACTAAAAACTCCAAAAATATCCATTATCATTCTGACATGCCCAAAAACCATACATTTGAAAAAACTATCTAGACTCAAAACATTAGATAAAGACTCCTAACATATTTTCTCTATGTTATGCAATTACACAATTCGACCCCAAAATTCAACCAAAGACCTATACTAATGGCCTTGAATTACCTTTTATGGAAACAAGGGAGTAAAACAAGCTTCAGGCCAATAGTACACATGTCACATTCTATTAGACCGCTACATGACAATAATCTCTTTTTAGTTATATTTAGATTTTCAATCGGACAAAATACATATGAGACAGATTATTTTCATTTTCCTATGAAGAAGAAAATCCCACCTTCCAAAAGGCACATGTTGAAAATAATATCATTAAAGTTGTTGGAGTACATCCATCCTATTTGGAAAAATGAAAAAAATCCTTGAAAGATAGAAAAAGTAGACAAAATTTCTAGTCAACATCCACATCACTAATCAATATTTACTAGTAGCACTTTTAACAAGGACACACATACTTTACACATTATAACATCCAAGGCCAGACCTGTACAATAGTTGACCAAGTGTATGTGTTCCACTCTGAATTTACTAATTCAATCCAACCATCAATATTCTCTTCCATTGCTCATACTCCTCTTCAGATGGCCAATCAAAATGAATAATCTCATCCATCTTCTTTCTATAAGGAGCATATTTTATCATCACTGAATTAGCTTTTCAATTTCTTCAAGAAAGCTAATAATGAAAGATAACTTCTCCAAAGTATCTTTCAATATGTCAAGATTAACACCCTGGCAAATTAATACTGTTTGAGTACCAATTGTTGCATCCACCTAGTTTTTCCACATTTGTAGAGGATTCACTTCATCATGGGCTTGCAAGATATTAGGCAACAATGTCAATTCACCCTAATCATACTTGATTTTTAACTCTTTTATTTTCTACTCTAATAGAGCAACACACCCATGGAATGGTTGTTAGCTAACATCATAGAAAAACCTGTAGGTTGGGATCACCTTTGGAGGGCTATATCTTCATTGTTTAGCACCGGCTACCATCAATTTCAAATCACTAACTCTAGGAATCCATCTATTTAAGAGTGGGGTTTATAATTCTCCATCCATCTAAGATACTTCATTGCTTTTAGCATCAAAGAGTAATTATCATGGGCACTATTCAATTTAACTTGAATTTTCCTATTGAAGTCCCTTAAGACAATATGAACAATCTTTGAATTGTTCTTATTCATCATGACCTGTGTTTCCTCAACAAATTTCTTATACTCTTCAACTTTCTGAAGTAGTTTTTCTTTTGTGGGTTCATCTGATGGAGTTGCCTCTGATGTATTCAGCTTCTCAACTACAATAGGCTACTAACCCATGTTGTAAGGCACAATTGATAAAGATTGTTTAGGTGGATGAGACTGAGGATGAGTTATAGGAGAAGTGAGAGCAGTATGGCTTGAAATAGGCTTCCCTTGAGACTTTATTGTCTCCACTTGTTGCTTCCAAAAATATTGCTCTATTTCAAGCTCAACTACTTTTTTTTACTCTTGTTATATTCATCAATAATATCATGATATTTTCTTCTGAATGTATCCTTGTCACTAGTGAGGTGCTCAACTGCTGCTTTTGTAAATCTAGTAGCATTTAATTTCATATCAACAACTTCTAATGTTGGGGTATCTACAACTCATTTTACAATCAGGTTGCCACTAAATTCAGATACCTCTACAACTTTGGGTGTCCTTGAACTAAGAGACATTGACCATATTGCTAGAGCATCCAATTCATTATTGAATGAAAAACCCTAAAGTACCAACCTAGCTCCTTCTTCAATCGCAAATATTTGATTATTATCCCTCCTTATTGTATCCAATACCACTACATTGAAAATTTCCCATTCAGGCAATAATGATACACCACTCTTTCATACAAGTTATCTTCCTTACTCAGGTGTAATATCCTTAAAATATTTTCTCATCTCTTGCCTCACATTGGCTTGAACAACTTCTTCAAGAAACTTTGGATGTATACTTCTTTCAAAAACAACCCTCTTTGCATACTCTCCAACCTTTTCTCTCTATATAAAATCCCTGAAACTTGGTATTTCAATAAATGAAGTATCTTCCATAAAATATTTGCAATCTTCCTTCCTCATGTCATGAATATTGCTTAGACCTTAGGATACTTTTCCCAAAGCTTGATGCAACTTCTCTCAGGGGAGAAGGTATCCTTTGCTACACTTCATTAAAGGTGATTACAATATCATCTACATCACTATCAAGGTAATCAACTACCATGCTTGTTTCAACCCTTTGTTTCTTAATTGGTGGTTTATCTAAGGAAGGAGGATTTCTTGGGGGGGAGTCAACATAAATTATAATAGGAGTAGATCACTTAGGAAGCAATGAATGTGGTTGAGTTGAAGAATTTGTCCTTGTATCCTTTGATACAATAGGGGTTGGTTCTTCCTACTCCTTAATTATCTCCCTCTTCCTATTATATACCCTAAAATTCTTAGGTGGCTAGTAAGGAGGCCTTTTCTCTAATGGAATAGATGGTCCTTATTCTGTTGCTAAGGATTTTCACTTACCTTTGACAATATCTTCTTTTCTCAACACACCAACAACATTTTCAAAGTTTACCAATACATACTTTAACTTGTTTCATTATCCTTCAATGTTGGGAATAGGATCATAAGTTAGGTCTGAGTTTTGAATATTAGTCACCATTTCTCATAAGAAAGACACATTTATTTTCTTTCACCATGCAATTGGAAATCAAGAATGTTTCTGATAACATCCTTGGGGTAGGAGAAATTGTGCACAAATATTCCCAATGACCTCTTTGCTTTTATTTCATGTATGAATCTTTTTGGGTCATGGTTTCTAGGGTGAGCTAATGCTAATTTGTAGGGCTTGAGGACTTCCATCAAAGGATTCCATTTTCCTTTAATCAACACAAAATTTGCAAATATAGTGTACTCAAGGAAGAATGAACCCTTCTTATTTTCTAGAAATTGTCACTCCTTGGTTCTAGCCAATTGTCTCATGATTTCTATGAATCCCATCCTAGGGGGTACATCCCTTGCCAGCAAAAAAGGATAGGAAGAAGTCTCATATACCTTGAATATGGCTCTATCTAGGTATGCAATGATATCTCCCCAATTATGGGTTATATTTAGTTCAAGCCTCCTCTCCATGGGTCTTAGAAAGTCATGAATCTCCTTTGGGATCCTTGGTGGATCAAGAACCAACATTCTCCTAAGGTTAGATGAAATATATTATGATAGGCCAAATAATCATACTTTTCGTTATCCATATCCAAAATTTGGGTCCAACATTGGACAAGTAACTCAACATCACCTTCTGCCTTCTTTAAGGACATATCTTCGCCAAAATACTTCTCTTGCTTATACAAAATCATATACATTAAAAGAGAAAACCACCAGAATTTTACCCAATGCTTTCCTTCCTTGAGATCAACCAGGTGCTTATGCATGTTCTCTACTAGGTAAGTGGCATAATCATAAACCACATTAAAAGTTGCATACTGAATATGGCTAGCCATCTATAGATATTCAATAGGTATTGTCTCAGGTGCATCAAAGCTAATAATCTAATATAAAGAACATACAATTCTCTTAAAGTAATGGGTAAAATAATTTAGTGGGAAAGGCTTTTCTCATCTTTTCCAATCCTAATTTGCTTCCTATTCTTCCCAGTTCTAGTAGAATTATAGTGCATAGGAAACAATGTAGTTTGGAACATAACCTTGATGTTTTCATATTCCTTTTTAAAAGTCTCCAGGTCAATGGGAATCATATTCTGGATCCATTCATGCAGTTTGAAAATTTCTACAATCTCTTCCTTGGTAATCCTGACAACTTTAGTACCATTAAAATCCCTTACAATTCTAGACATAGGATCATATCTGGCTGCAATATCTTTGAGAAAATCCACATCCACATATATATTTGGGATCACCAGCTTTCCCATGTCATATCTCCAGGTATGGAAAATGGGATATTCATAATTCCTATTCCCAAACCAATTTCTAAACATTTTCCAACTAGTATAAGGAAATTTGGCATCTCAGATCCAAGACTGCCTATTATGTAACCCTTCATAAACTCTAGGACCATTTTACAACCTTACTTGGTTGCTCTTCTTGTTAGTTGAGGGTTTCAACTAGTTGACGATATCATCATAGAAACCTAGATAGGTTTTTAGACTAAGGTTTTTGCTCTTTGGGGGCCATGCATATTTAGGTGGGTTTGCAACAAAATAGGTTTCTAATAGAAAAAAGGCTCAAATACTTATTCCCTTATGAAGTAGCTTAGGGTACAAATGCAAGACACAAAATTGAACAAACTTGGCTGGGAGGAACAATTTTATACACAACTTTTAACACAACAAAGAAATGCAAGCATGTAGGTTAAAGCAATTGGAATAAAACAATCTCAGTCTAGCCCTAACTCATGATTTTTAAAATAAAAACATAGAGTTTAGTTTTAATTATACTCATGACTTTTTGCATTTTCAGGAACCCTAACTTGTGCACGCTCCAACTCGAACACTTTTAGGTTGCACTACACCAATTCATAACATTCAATAATGTGAGGAAATCAATTTTGAGTATTTCATAACCCAATTTCAATAACTTATTGTGTCCTTTCAACCATTATTGCTCGCTTGCATGAAGAAAAAAGGCTCAAATTCCAATGTGAAATTTTAAATAATAGTCGTTGATATCATTCTGAGATGGCACCATGAGTGAATCAAATTGAGTCAACACAATTTGAATTTACTTCATGATACTTTGCCAATTTGTTAGCTAATGAGAGATTGTTGACTAGAAACCCTGTCATCTCTTTTCATTGGCTCCACTTCCTTTTTCCACTGGATGTAATAGTACATGTGTCATCCTTTCACAGAACTCACACGTCTCTCAATGGCCATTATATTAATGTTGCGAGGTGTGTGATAGATGGCTAAGATTTTTCATTACTATTTCTCATTAACCATAGATCTTGGAGGTATTGGACATCATACATAATGGAAATAGACTAGACCCCACCACAACAAGGACACGTGTCACCCTTTCGTGGACCTCGCACGTATTTTGGAAAGCACTCTTCAACTCCTGCATAGTGTGCAATAGATGGTCAAGATCCTATCTCCAAATCAGATAGATGATATTTCCTGCACATGCTAACAAGGTTAGTTCTTAAAATGGGGCCAACACTAATCTGACGGGTTTTGACCCTCAAGGTAGTCACTTTATAAAAGTGACTTTATAAGATTTTTTAAAAACTTGACCTAGACATTATTGAAGATGATGATGAAACCAAATGACTGACACACCTAAGTGAAAGGGGTTGGTAAAAGGATGTTCAAAATGGCCTAAGATATAACTTGAATAACTAACAATTAGGTAAAGTATGTCAACCCAAAATTAAAACATCGAAGGCTTAAAACATGAAGAACATGAAAGAAAGGATGAACAACTAAAACCCTAGACCTTACTAATGGACACATATGTGACATGCCATTTCCAAGCAAAGAATGAGCTCAAAATTTCAAAAAAATTAGGGGCTCCATCAAAACCCTCACCTCCCTTTATTGAGTACTTCTAGGAAGTCTATCCTCGTGCTTCTAAGTTAGGTAAAAAAATTAATTATCAAGGGGGAGGGCTTGGTGTTGATGAAAATGGAATGAGAAAGCCTATTGAAACACCCACACGTCCTAAACACCTGGGTCTCAGCTACGACAAGAAACAAAAGGGGTCCACTACATCTACTAGCACTTTGAATAACATTAACTTAGAAATCACTTTTCCTGAGTGCATCCCTAATGAAGAGGCTTTCATACTTTCTTACGATGATTTGGATCTTCTTACCCTCTTCAAATCCACATTGTTTTCTCCATGAGCCTTTCACTCCATCATCCTGACCTCATTGACTGGGACCTACGAGGGAGGGCACCATTTAATATATTTCCTTCAAAGGAATAATATGTAAAACATATGGGATTAGGGGAGGATGAACACCCTAACCACAAAAGTAGAAAGAAACTAAAAAAAAGGGGTCACCTAGTGAAAACCTCTTTGAGGAACTTCTTGACTCAACAAAAGTAAAAACAAAAGGTATATCCTCTAGTGAAAACCTTGATGAGGCACTAGAGGATGGGGATGTTCATCTTCCCCTTATAGGGACTCATTTTTCTAAATGATATTCTATTCTAATTGAACAGACATAAGAAGTCAATCTAGGCACAAAAGAAGAACCTAAAATCAACTACATGGAAAAATCCTTTTCCAAGGAGAAGTATCCTATCATTGTCAATCTATTGAAAGAAGGCATCATCAACCTCCCATGGTCTTATTCTGATATGCTAGGGTTGGATCCTACTTTGTGGTCTACCACCTCAATGTGCATACCAATACAAATCTAGTCAAATCTAGTAAAAAAAAAACTCAAAAAAATACATCCTCAAATGGCTCTTCTTGTTAATGTGGAACTAGAAAAACTATTGGAAGCTAGGTTTATCAGGTTGATTGATTATTCAAATGGGATATAAAACATAGTACTTGTGGCCAAGCCTACTAGGGTCATTACAATTTGCACATAATTTAGAGATCTAAAAAAATATTTTCTAAAAGATAAATTTGCACTTCCCAATATTGATATGTTAGTGGATCTCATAGTAGGGACAACCAAGCTATCCCTCATGGATGGATTTTCTAGGTATAACCAAATTAAAATTCAACCCAAAGACTAGCATAAAACTATCTTCACTACCCCCTGGGGTAAATTTTTTTACAATGTCATGCCATTTCATTTTAAGAACATGGGGGTAACATATCACTATGCAATGATATTTATTTTCCATGATCTTATCCACATCATAATGGAAGACTATGTTCATGATCTACTTGGAAAGTAAAAAACTAGAGAAGATTGACCTAGAGTATTGAGGCAGATCTTTGAACATTTAGAACAATATAAGCTATGGATAAATCCTAAGAAGTGTATTTTTGACATCATAATTGACAAACTATTAGGCTTCATTGTGTCTAGAAGGGGTATCAAATTCAATCCAACAAAAGTTAAGGCTATAATGGAAATTCCCCCACCTACAAATCTCAAAAAATTAAGAAGCTTACAAGGGAAATTATAGTCTATCCAACAATTTATCACCCAACTTGCCAAAAAATGTTAGTATTTTACTCATCTCTTATGCAAGGATATAATTTTCAAATGGGATCCACAATGTTAGCAAGGCTTTGATAAGATCAAGGAGTATCTCGCCAACCCACCAATCTTAATGCCCCCATTCCTAGAAAGCCATTACTATTATATATTTCAGTCACTTCAGTAGCACTAGGGACATTTTTTGGCCAACATGATGAGTCTTCCAAAGAATGAACCATATACTACTTTAGTCGTACACTCATGGGATATGAGCTTAAATATTCTCCCATGGAAAATATCTCCTAGATATTTATTTTAGTTCATAGAAGCTACACCATTACATGCCTAGCCGTCCAATCAAACTAATATCCAAAGTTGATCCAATCAAATATTTTTTATCAAGAAATTCATTGAATAGTCACATGGCTAATTGGGTTATGCTTCTTAGTGAGTTGACATTGAATATGTAGACCACAAATAAATCAATAGATAGGTTATTGCAAATCAATTGGATGATGCTCCCCTTGTAGATGCTTATCCATTAGTGGAAGAATTCCCTGATGAATTAGTCTCCACAGTCTCAAAATTAGATACCTAGATGCTATACTTTGATGAGACATACACTCAAAATGGAGTTGGTGTGAGTATCCTTTTTGTCACCCCTCAAGGTGACAATATAATGAAATAATTTAGATTGGCATTCCCATGCACGAAGAACATTGTTGAGAATTATTTTTTGATCATAGGCCTTAGAATCATAGTTCAATGGAATATAACTCATCTTCATGTTTATGGTGATTCAAATTTGATAATCAAACATGTCAATGATGAGTTTTAGACTAAGTACAATAAGCTGCTCCCTTATAAGCACATGGTTAATAACTTCAAGTAGTACTTTAGTCATATCTAGTTTTAAAATGTCCTAGATTGTAGAAGAAGGCTATTGATGCAATGGCTACAATTGGTTCCCTTATTGGCATGCCTAGAGATTGAAAAAATTGTGAATTCTTGGTGGAACAATTATTAGTCCTAGCATATGACATTCTAGACAACGAAATGGTGTGTGACATCGTAGGTCCCCAATCTTCCTAATACCATGATATTTACACCTACCTACATGAGAAAATCCTACCTCCCGCTATAACTCACGCCCACATGTAAACTTTTTATCCAAGGCACTTCCCGTTACACCATCATAGGGGATACACTTTATCATAGAGGGTATGATGGTACTCTCCTTCGATGTCTAAGCGAATCATAATATAACATTGTATTAAATGAAGTGCATAGTGCTATTTATGGGGCCCATACTAATGGAATGGCCTCGGAAAAGAAGCTTCTCAGAGTGGGGTATTATTGGACAACTATGTAGCATGACACTTGTGAATTTTTCAAGAAATGTGTACCATGTCATCAACATGAAAATATAATCCACACTCTTGCACATGATTTTTAACCTATCATTGCACCATGGCATTTCTCATAATGGGGTCTCCACTTGATCAAAAAGATTTATCCTCCCTCTTTTGATGGCCATACCTTCATAATCACAACCATTGAATATTTCACTAAGTGGATGGAAACAATTCCACTTTTCCAAATTACTGGCATTCAAATATCCAAATTCATCCTTTACCATATTCTTTGCAGATATGGTATCTGATCTACCATCATTACCGACAATAGAAAACCTTTCAAGAAAAGGTATATGTGACACCTATGTGAAACATGCAATATCCAACATCATTGGTCAACACCCTATTGCCACCAACGTAATGGAAAAGTTGAGGCAACTAACAAAACTATCATCAAAATCCTCAAGAAGGTCATTAATAATACTGGTCATGATTGGCATCTCCACCTTAATCCTATCCTTTGGACTTATCGAACATCCATCCACACCCCTACTAGTGCAACCCCATATTCCATTGTCTATGGTGTGAATTACATCCTGCAGATAGAATTTGAGATCCCCTTATTCCGCATCTCTTTGAAGAATTTGATCAGTGATGAAGATTCTCGTGTTACATGGTTGAGTCAACTGGAGCTCCTAGATGAGAAGCATCTCAAGGATTACAATCATCTTTAGGCCTATCAACATTGGATTAGGATGAGCTATAATAAGAAGGTTCTCCCTTGTCTATTTCAAGTTTGTGATTTGGTCCTTAAAGAGAATCAATGCAGAAAACAAGATCAAGAAAAGAAAGGAAAGTTTGAAGCTAACTGGTTGGGTCCATATGTCATCACTCCAAAGTATGGTTCTAGGGAATATCATCATGCTACACCTGAGGGGTAACCCTTGGAGGAACCCATAAATATCATGCTTCTGAAATGGTTTTATACCTGAGTAAGCTAGGTTACCCTACATAGAAAATACCAAGAAAAGTAAAAAACCTAGAAAAATACAAAAAAAAAAATCCAAAAATAGTGAAGAGAAATAATTCATCCTATGGTGAAAACCACTTGTAAAGGTTTCTTTTCCTCAATCATTTTATTTTGGTTTGCATAAATTTCTTTGGTATCAAGTGCACTTGTGCTCAAATAAATTATCAAAAAGGTGTGCAATACGCCATGTGGTGGTTGCCCAACTTTTACCTTTTCATCTTCCTTTCAGGAGAAGGTTCAGGACACATGTTTTCTTGTCAGACATTTTCTTGGGAGCTATATTTGAAAGCTCAGGAGTTTCTACCATGCTGAAATGTCATCTCCTTGCTGCAAGTTATTTTCACCACCGATAAAGATATTTGATTAAGGAGTTTTTCTGAGTTGGTTGGCTTGCCTTTTCTTTTCTTTTCTTAGTTTTTGGGATAGAAGTTTTGAGATGGTACCTCATAGTGATGTGATCAATCAATTGGGTCCTTTACTAGGTTGTTGTTCCTATGATTTGATTGCATTTGGATTTCTACGTTGATCAAAATATCTAAAAGGTATTAATGCAGTAGCTAAAGAGTTAATGCAAAGATATTTTATGGCCTAACCAAGGGTGTATGATCATATTGTTTGCTATCAACTGTCAACACCTAGTGGTAATTAATCCAGAATGAGGTTGTGTTTCTTTCTTTGGTAGCTATATAAAGGAGGGCGATGACACAAAAACTTAGAGATTTTCCAAAAAGGAACTATTTTCTTTGTTAAAAGAAGTGTTTCTTTTTAGTTTTCTTAAGGTTTTAGAATTGTTTTCAGAAGCAAGTTATAGAACTACTTTATTTTGGCATATTATATCTATTAAGGTTTAAGCTATTGTCAGATTCACATCTGACCTTTGTTTCAAAGTTCATTTTTAATTAAAGCATGAACTATTAAGGGGAATTTATTGAGACTGTGCATGTATGGACTTTTTCAAGCTTTCTTTCTTTATATTGTCGTTTTGAATGAAACATTGTGTCTTGCAAGCTATATCTAGGTAGTTTAAATAGTGTATTTTTATGCTTTATGCTTGTGTAATGGAATAGTAGCTTAGGAGAATTGGACTGTCATTGGACATTTTTAGTTTTCCTTAAAGTTGCTATTTTGTTATGCTATGTTGTATTAAGAGACAAAGTTCTAGTAATTTATGGAATATCATTCTTTTACTCTAAGGAATATTTATGTTTGATCAGACCTAAATGAACACTACCTGTGGAAAGATCTGAAATTCTATATTGTGCTTGAAGTTAGCCTTTGTTGTTTGTTCTCTTTCCAATAATGAGGGGTTGTGGCATTTTGTGTCCTTTATATCAATCATAGGAATAACTTGGGTTTGAAATGTTGTAAAAGCTTTGGTGCATTACCTTTTATGTTTTATATTTACATTTATTTTCTCCCCTTATCTCAAAACCCCCAAAAAAGAGCTGACTTTCTATAAAAAAAAATAGAGGTATTTAGTGAGATGCAATTTTCCCCCCACTTGCTGAATTTCCCATAAGACTATCGGAGAAGCGCAAGCTTTGATGATCAACACCACTCTTGGTGTCACCTTGGATGAATATGATTGGTTAAAACATAGCAACAAGATTTATTTGTAAAGGGCTTAATCATTATCTACCACACATCTCACTTTCCTATATGCTTACATCTCCATCTATCATATCCTCATATCCTACCCTAGCATCCTATCGTATGCATCCCCCATCGAACTCCTACCATCCATTGCTTGGTGTATTTTGATTGATCATTGGATAGTTTATATTTTCCATCCTAAATCCTAAGCTTCTCATCACCTATATATTGGTGTCGTGTTGTCAGTCTCACATCCTCATCTAGGATCATCCATCATGTCTTTCATCATTAGGTCTCATGTCATCTTTAGTCCCTTTTATTGAATTATGTTGCCTCTATGCTTTAACATAGGCAAGGACATCTTTGATGAGCCCTTGAGGATTTTATCCATCCTTTTGTTTCAATCCTCATCATCCATCTAGGTCTTCATTATCCTCTTTCCACTTCATCCATTGTCGATCATTAGTATTTTATCGAACTATGAGGTGCCTATGCTTTCACATAGGCAAGGCTAATATTTGGATCAGCCCTCGAGACCCTAACTCTATTCTTAGGATGTTTCCTTTATTTGTGTCATGTCATCAAGTGTGTCCCTATTCAACTCATTACTAACAATAAAATATTTTGGTACCTTGAGGATTAATCTATTTAGAGTATCCTAAGTCATGTTGATCAACTAATCTACCCCCATCCATGGTCTTAATAAGATGTATCCTTCATTAAATTAGACCACATCAATTCACATTCACCTATTGGTCCTATGGCAAAAGATATTTGAAATTTGTTGTGATATTTTAGTGCTTTTACATTTTGTTTATCATTTGAGCTTCCTATTATACCTCACCAGGGTCACCACAATCCATCATATCATGGTGCACTTTGACTGGTAAACATAGGCGCATATCTTGATTTTTGGTGTGATCTTGTCTTCCTAGTTGTCCTATGTAGTACCTGCTAAGATCCTCATAGTATTGTGTTATGTTGGGGCATCCTTTGTGCTTGTGGTTATTCCAACATCAAGCCCTCCCAAAGCCCTTGTGACTTTGGGGTGTTGGGATAACCTTCTTGTTTGATATTTCACTCATATGCATTTGACACTAATTAGCATTGGTTCTTCATACCTTGGCATATCATGTCCTATGCTATAGAAAAATTTAGTGTTCCTAATATGATAGAATGACATTATATTTGCATTTCATTTGTCCTTCCTATTACATTGCATCTATCCTGATCCATTTTCCCTAGCCTATGGTCATTGATTTTTGGTTGTGCAAATGTTATCCCCCCACCTATTCTTCTTATCAAGGTCCCTACAGTTTTTGATAGGTGCACTACATCGCCCATTATTGTTCATTTCATCTTGCATGTCCATTATGATTTAGATTCATTTTATTGCTTTACATTATCATTTTTATTACATGCATTATCCATTTCATTTTTTATTCCATAAGATTGCATTAACAATTTTGTTATCTTTCATAATCATTTCATTATACATGGCATTTATCCATCTCATTATTCATTTCATTACACCATACTATCTATTTCATTATCATTCTATTACATTTCATTGTCATCTCATTTTTCATTGCGTTATCATTATCATTTTAATTTGTTTAGATTAACATAAACTTTTTATTCTAAGCATCTTAATATTTGCATTATGTTAACTTCATTGTGTGCATCTCATTACATTGCATTCATATATGTTGGTAGATGGTCAGTGCTCCCCTTGGGATTCATGACATGGACTAACAGCCTCTCATGGATCCATCAACTATGGCAGTTGTATCAAACAAATTAACAAGTTGACCTTTTGGTGTAATGGTAACCATGCGGAGAACAATTGGTATCAGAGCCAAAGGTGCCAGGTTCGAATCCCCTTAGCTTGTGTTGAGGGGGAGATTGTTGGTAGATGGTTAGTGCTCCCTATTGATGATGTTTTCTGCACAACTCAAACAAGATACAACTATCCTATCTCTCTTGAAAGGTAAATCTCTATTAGCAAGCCTCAAGAAATAACCCCAAGGTCTCTAATGTCAAGTCTTAACAATACATAAACAACTTAGTGATAAATGTGAAAATGCTGGTATCAACAATGGGACCTTACTACAACCAAAATACTGAATCTCAATTTTCAGATCTGGCAATATGATGATACTTCAATCCTAAATATAACCCAATAATCAAAGAAATAGAAAAATATAAGGGTTTCAAAGAGATTTATAAACTTAAAATTAAACCTAAGATTAATAATGCAAATGACCAACACTCGAAATGGACCAATCCCCGAAAACTGATTTCTACTTAACCCCGATAAATCTACAATATTATAGAAATAGTGCAATCTTCTAAGGTGTTAAGATTTTCAAATCATGAAAATTCATTTAAACAACCCTATTGCAATTGAAATGAATAAATGCTCACAATCGAACTTAAGCATAGTGAATATAAAGGTCCAGGCTAACTTTGCAAAGCAACTAACAATCAGTTGGTTGCAAAAAGTATGGACCAAGGATTGTTGCAACACTTCAAATATCAAACCATAAACATCATTGAATCAAATCTAATCTAAATATAAACTTCCTCAAATAAATTCTAAAGATAGAACAACAAGAACCATGCAAGATAAGAAGAAACACAAGTATGGCACCAAATCAAAATGTCATTACTTGCATCCAATTATCCACTGTAGCAACAATTCTAGCTTTCTGTTACAATATTTGCTTGAGAACAACTACTTACTAACACTTTCTCTACTTAATTCGCTTCTAACTATCTCTCTATGTCTATGTCTAAAACTTCTTAACCCTTACAAAAGAGGCAAAATTCCAAATTTATAGAACCCCCAGAATATGTTAGCCAAGGTAGGATTTTACAATAATAACAAGGCCCAACAAGTCAGCCAAGAGAAATTCAAAATAATAAAATAGGAATTAAATGCATGAACTTCATCCAGGTCAGCCTGGGATCTCCAATATAGCTCGGACCAATGCATGGAAAAATAATAGGGAAGCACAAATCTCGATGTAGCCAATCATTAACTGCCTTCCCCTTTGTCCTTATTTTGATCCAGCATTTCATGAACTTTCAAAAGCACACTATCCAAGTTGGCCATAGGAGGAAAAGGAAAAACCCTTAGTCGCCTCTCAATTGCTGCAATTTCTTCCCTTGACTGTTTCACTGACTTATCCCAATCCAGCTTATATGTTAGGTATTTATCAATGAAAGCAATGTATGTGGCCGCATCCTCCAACTGATGCTCAGAAATGGAATCATCATTAATTTGGGCATAAACATCATGCCACCACTTCCTCAATTGTTCCAAACTTAAATATTTTGGAGCAATCTTCCTTCTCCCTGTCATAATCTGAAAAAAGGCAATGGAGCCATTGTACACACCAGCTAGGGTATCATCAATCTGCCTCCTCTATTTGGATATCTTTTTCAGAACCTTCTGTCTAATCTGCAGCACCTCAAACCATTTCCAAGGTTCAGCAACTCTAGAGAAAGGAAGAATCTTATCACTTACTAGCTTATCCCTAGTGTACTCCATGATAGTCTCAGTTTTCTGTAGCAAGAGATTTGTATCTTCCCTATTATGTGCCAACACTGCCTTCAACCAATCAGTTGCCCTTATAGCATACTTCCTAGTTGATAAAATCTCCTTAATAGTTTCATTACCCTTGGCTCCCACCCCCTACAACCAATTTGTAGCAGTAAGAGTGGAAGCTTTCATCTTTTCAAGCTCGATGATGGTTTCCTGAGGTAGAGGCTTTGCAGCAGAAACTGAAGGGTTAATAGATTACAGTGGCTTCATTAAATCCTCCAAGCATTTCCTGAGATTTTCATTTTCTTTCTTTAACTCTCTCTTGGTCTTTATTTCCTTCCTCAACCTACCCAAGATTACTGCACTAGAACCTTGGTAATCTTCAATATCTTGCTCAACGGATGTAGGCCCTAAATCAAAAGTTTGAACATTGTAATCCTTTCTAGCCACATCATCCATGTTCTTATCTGGAGCATGGGTGGCAATGTGAACAACCCTACTATGAGCTTCATCCCTTTAAATCCTTGAGATCACCCTAGCCTTCTTCTTACCCTTATCTTTTCCAATCTTGGCTAGTAGGGCATCCCAATTCAGTGGACTATCTTCCACAACAACTTGTTTTCTCTTTATCTCCTTGTCCAACTAACCAAGAACATTGGATTCCAATTTCACTTCAACCTATTTTTCTTCCCGATGTTCCTTAGGCACAATCTTCAGTCAAGTTTTGCTTTTCAGGAGTTTCATCTTCCCTACTTAATCTAGAGCATGTTCTTGTTCTTGTTCAGGTGATGGATCCTTCACCGTTTCTTCCTCTACCAGAGGTGACTTAACTTCCTCGGTTCCAATAGGTGACCCTGCATAAGCTACCAAAGGAGACTCCATTACCTTTTCAATTTCTGCCTCTGCACTATAAAGATCACCCTCATGAAATTCTTCTCCTTCAGTATCTAGATGATCTTCAACATTTTCTGACTCACCTGGTTTTCTTTGAGATTCATGAGTGGAACGCACATCCTCATGCTACTCCTCATGAGAAGCCACTGGAGGAAGATCAACCTTTGGCACACCATCCTTGGGAGAAGGAGTCCTAGACCTCCTCATATATACCTTGGCCTTCTCCTCTGAACTTTCAACATTTACCACCAGTGGGGTAGATTCTTCTTCTCCTGCATTGGAGCCTACCTTCTCTGACAATTTTATATCTCTTCTTCTTTTGGGAAAAAGAACATCAACTTCAGGATTCTGCCCTTCAGTATCTTCCTATTAGGACTTCTTAGTCCTTTTTCTCTTCTTAGCCTTTGGCTTCCTCTATTTTTTAGCTTCCTAATCTTCCTCCTCTTGAACACCCTTTATTTTGATCTTGAATGGAGAGTCTAGCTTACCCTTGCCTTTAGGATCTTGCTTGGTTGATTCTTTAGAGGTGGAGTGAGCATCTAAATCTCCCATTAGTGCATAGGTGTATAGTACACCTTCATTTTCCAATTCCCATATCTTATGCTTTCACCACATCTTGGTAAATTTGATAACTGGATCCATCAATTGTTTCAATTTTGTCTTTTCCTCTTCTAGCCAATCCACATCACCAATCACTATGTCTTTTATGGCCACATAAGCATGATCCTGGATCAAGTTTCCATCATTATCAAGTTGGTTTGGGACTACGCTCACATTTTATAGTCGGATTGAATCCACTAGGAGTCGAGAGAACTTATTCTTTCTGACCTCAAATTCATCACTACAATTGGCCTAGTAGTCTTCCAAATCTACTTTGTGGTTATACTCTCTGCTGGCCTTCTTTTGGGCTTCTCCCATGATATCAAACCTCAATCTCTTGGAGTGGAAAGATAGGCCAAGAGTACCCATTTCCTCATCTGAAGCTTCGGCACAACCAATGGAAGGACAAACCTCTCCAGTACCAATCCTCAAGGGGAAGTCCCCACAAAATCTAGTCTTATGCTAATCCCTCTTGACAATGGCATCAAAGTCACAGATCTACCTAGTGACTTCTAGAAGTATGATGTGATCAGTAGGGTATCTTGGAAGTTTATATGGGGCCCTCTAGTAGCCATCAATCCAAATGTAGGAGAAGGTTGGGAACCGAATAAACCATGCCCCATATTTCTTGATGAGTTCCTTAACCCGATCTGAAATCCTGACATGTTTTGCACCCTGGAGCAATCTAGTGATGTGCATGGTGAATGCATCATTCATCCTCCTATAGTTCGAGCTTCCCAAATGCAATTGAGGGTAAACCTCATAGATGATATTTTTCCAAAGGTTCCCCTTGTACTCAATCCTTTGTAGGGGTGGAATATTGCAAGTACATAGACCAAATATGGGGTCACTGTGAAAGACTTTGTCTGCAACACATTCGACAATTGCTCATGAATATCTTCACTAATGACCCTTTCCCAATGGTAGTTAATCTTCTCTTGCTCCATCCTTACAATAACATGGCACATCCAATTCTCAAACATGCCAGCACTCCTCAATCCAACCACCCTACTGAGAACAGTGATGGCATCATAATACTCCTTGAACTTCGCTTTGAATAACTACTTGGGTAGTTTGGAATAGTGTGACTTGGGCTTCTCCAAGTTACCAAGAATTGATAAGTTGTTGTGACTTCACAGTTTGTTCATCATACAACTTTTGAGCTACCTTCATGGTGAATCCCACCACATGAGACCTGTCTGGCATATCAAAAGTTTGGGCAATGGAAACAAGGTTGAGATTCACCACAAATCTCCCCTAAGGACCAATAATTATTTGTGTATCCTAATCATAGTGTCTGGAACACTCAAGGACCAGATCATAACACTGCATTGTAGAAGGGAAACCAACCACATGGGACAATCTTGATTCCATCATCCTTCTAGCCACCAAAGGAGGATCCTTTGCTAACATTCTTCCTTTAAATTCTTCATAATCCCATAAACTAACATTCGTATCTCTCACCTCTAACCAGACTGATGTGATCGTACTCTCAGCGATCTTGCTCTTAATGTCGATCTTAATCTTCTCTGCATCAGACATTGAAGACCCTACTGCTGCCTTGCTAGATTCAACCTGCACTCAACATGGAAATCATAGTAAAAATTACATGAAGGGAATATTAATCCATCAGAAAACCATTAGAATAAGCCACATATAATGAAGGTGTTATTAAATCTCATATAAAATCATCAAAACAGATTTTTGGTTTTAGGACCATCCGTGGAATCTGAGCCAAAGAGGAATTTTGGGAAATTCTAGGCCAGAAGGATTCTAGCAAAAAAATAATGAAAAAACCTACTAATAATTAAATCTGATCATTATTAATCAATAAACCTCATAGGAGATCATAAGATGGCATGAAATAATCATAAAATGCATTGAAAAACACTAACATATCATGCTATCCCATATTCCATCAAATTTCAGGAAAATCTGCCAGAGATGGATTTCTGCAAAGGCAGAGACACTTTGCAAACTTTGGAAAATATAGATGACATAGGACTTCATGAAAATACGAGGTTGACAGAAATCCATGGATAAGTTAAAACTACGAAAGCAATGCAGATTCTGGGAAAGCAGAGGAAATCGGGAAAACGGTGGAGTTTCGAAAAATCTAGGGTCAATCGAAACCTGCAAAATATATGAAACTCCAAAAGTGATAATGGATTTTGGAAAACCATAGGGAATCGGGAAAATCCACAAGAGATGGATTATCCTGAAGGAACAAGAAATCCCAGACTAAAGACAAAACCTGAACATCGGTGTTAAAACATGATTTCGCTCACAACATCAAATTAATCATGAATTTCAAAGATTTTAAGTTCAAAGCAAGTTAGGCATGGACCTTCCATAGATTTTCTTTGCATTCTAGGCCCATTTTACAGTGGAATAAGGAGGAATTGTATTTCCCTAGGTTTCAAACCCTATACAATACCATTAACACACAGGCAAACCTATGACTCAGGTACTTCAACTGTCGAAATCATACTAGGGGAAAATCATAATTCTCAAGCAAGTTGACCAAAATACAAATAGACCAACAAACCAAACAGGAAATTACTTGGGAGATAAATTAATCAATGCTATGCAATCCTATCCCTAAAGTGATTAAATATTCAAGAATTGAAACCCCAAAAGCTCTTATAACATCAACCTGCTATCCATAATAATCAATTCAAAAGAAAAAAAATCGAACACATACCATTGTGAAGCAAAAATGATCTCAGAAATAGTAAATGTGAAATTCAATGGCGTCCACAAAGAACAACAACATGAATGCACAATAAATCGCCACTCAAATCCATAATTCGCAAACTCAACGCCTCAAATCCAAATCCAACACTCACAAGAATGCACTTTGTTGCTCAATCAATGACAAATAATAGCATAATGGCATAAAAGACCTCGAAAATCAATTAAATACCTCACTCAAAGCTCGTACAAAGACATTAATGTCGTCGACAAGATAGTCAAAAAAAAGAAAAAACCCGGGAACCCGACAATAGGACAAAATCTAGGAAAATCTGATCGACGCGAAAATCTGTGAAGACCAAAAATCTTCGAACGACAGCACATAGTTGGAGTCCATACGAGATCTAGGAAAATCTAACTAGGGTGGAAAGTCCCAAACTAGGATGAAAACCCGAAAAAAACTCATAATCAAAGATTTTCAATGAATAACTTAGGGGGATCAGTTAGGCAAATAAAGTAAACATTTAAGCACATGCCAGAGTAAGACAAAACCTCAAAATGGAAGGGCCAAGATACTAAAACCAAAGACAAAAGAGGGTCCCTACCTTCAGTGGAGCATGTGTGCAAAAACTGCACAACAAATGGCAACTTTTGTTGGGAAAATGCTCTAGAGCATTTAATGATGAACGAGAATCGAGAGCCTAGAATCTTTGGTTTCAATCTCACCATCAAACAAACAAATCAGAATGCAAAGATTTAAAGAATCAAAAACCAAAGGATAAACCAAACATTCCATACACTGAAAAATCCAAGTGTGTGCACATGAGTTAATTTCCCTCCTTAGGTTACTTCAAGAACCAAGCTTAGTTAAGATAGGGTACATAAAGGATTCTAACATCAAAAGCAACCTAGATAGAGCCTCACTGCCAGTTAGGCATCTATAGCCCCAATGAGGTTATCACTATGACTCTCCTAAACATATCTCTATTGTCATCCAAGCATTCATAGCCCCGATAGAGATATTTAGATATCCCTGATAAGTTGAATTCATTCTTTGATTTTTTACATGCTCTCTTTTTTTCTTTTGATATTCTTTCTGTGTCTCTTTTCATTTCAACCTATAAACAATGAAGTTCACACTCAGGGCTGAGAACCATAGTGGCGCTGAAGCAGAAATAATATTTTTCACCTGACAAAACCTTACAAAGGACCTACAGTAACATCTCGATTCTTAAGATATATGAGAAATATAAGATTTCATAATACTTCAAATTCAAATCAAGACCAATGACCTATCCTTAATAAATCAAACATTGAGACTGTTGGCAATAGCAAAGACATCAACCATCCTTTCAAGATACAAGACTACAGTTCACCAATAAAATACTTGGAATAGTCCTAGATTAATGATATATTTGCTATGCAGGTGCAACACACCCAGGAAAAAATAGGAATACCCTCAAAGCAAAAGCAAAGGAAAAACAAAAACCAAACCAAAAGAAAACCTACACTAACCAAAACAAACAAAAGCAAAGCAGAAAGGGAAACCTAATCTAACCAAAGAAAAACAAAGCAAACAAAATAGAAAGGAAACCTAATCTAACTATATACAGGAAAAGAGATAAAAAAAATAGCTCAAGATTGGAAATAATGCTTCAAATACTGCCCATTGATAGGCAATGGGATATCCTCTCTAGTGAGGTTTTTCAAACATAAAGCATTATCTCGTAGAATTTCTGAAATCTGGTAAGGACCAAGCCAAATTTTTATCAAATTTTCCATGCTCTCCCTTATGGTCATGGGCTTTATCCCAGTAAAGAACCAAGTCAAAAATCCTAAAAACTTTAACCTTGGCTCTTTTATCAAACCATTTCTTGACAACCCCCTAATGTTTAGCAAAGTTTTCCATGGATTCACCTCTTTTTTCCTCAAGTTGTAACAATTCAGCGAGTCTGGCCTCATGGCTATCCCCATCATCATAATATTCATTAATAAATTGCAAGTTGGGTGTTAGGATTGGGTGTTGTACACCTTGCATAATGTTTGTAATATTTTATTTATTATAATGTGTGTGGTGCACCTAGGGGTTTCTAGGTGAACGTGCATCACAAGGAGTTATAATGTTGGGGACACTTTGTTGTATGTAACATTGGGACATAATTGTCAAATGTAATTATTTAATATTTGGCACATGGTTTATGTAATACCACTTGGTGGTTTTGTGGGAGCTTGTTTCTATAAAAGCAACCACATGGGTAGTTGTTTAGGGTTGGATCAAAAGTTGGTCAAGGGTTGGACAATTTGTTGCAGGTTAGTAGGTTGAGCTTGTGCATGTGTGATGGTTTGAAGCATGGCATGGGATGTGTGGATTCATGCTTGGTCACATGGAATGCATCGATAGCTTGTGCTTCAAAAGTGTTCATGGAGTCTCTGCAGTTGTATTGTAATGGGTTTTCATTGCTGAATAATACATGGAGTGTGGATGCTTTTGGAGGCTAGGTTTTTCCCTCTTGAGGGTTTTCCCAGGGTATATCTTGTGTCATCTTTGATGGGTATGTTGTCTATTCTCTTGCATGTTGATGTTGAGTATTTTACTTGTATGTTTCAGATTTGGGTTATGTGGAAATTGTCATTACATGATTGCATAGTTTCCTTACAAGTGGTATCAGAGCTTTGGTTATTGGATTGGATAACCCTAGGTTGCATGAGAGAATGAAAGGAAATGGCAAGATATAGGGTTTTGCAGGTGTTTTATTACAGATCTGAGGGTTTTGGGTTTGCTGTTATGATGGGTTGTTTGCAGATTTGGGGTGTGAAAACTTTTGACAAAATAGGGTTTCTTGGTCATGCATTTAAATGAGGGTTTTTGGGGGTGAGCTTTTACAAATGACCTCCTAGGAAAAAATGGACGTCATGGTTGGATTCAGGTTGGTTGAGAGAGAAATTTTGACATATAACATGCCCTATTTTGGTTACAGAAAAAAATATGCATCCCATATTCGTTCGTACGGACATCGACGGTACAGTCGTCAGAAAAAAATAAAATATTAAAAAATCCAAAAAAAAATATCACTGCCCGTCGGTACTAAAAAATCCTACAAAAATCAAAAACAAAAAAAACGTTAGAAAAATTAAAAAATTGAAAACCAAAAAAATTAAATTAAATTTTGGGAGGAACGAACTCTTTGCTCGGAGCCGACAGTGGTACCACTGTCGGCCCCCCTACCAATGGGGGTATGCCGGTCGGCGGCCTCTATCCAGTCGGGGATTGCCGGGCGCTGCCGACCGGCGACAGCCTTTTTTAAAAGGCTTTAATTTTTTTTTTATTTTTTATTTTTAAATCTAAAAAATCCGCCAATGAAAAAGAGGTCCGCTGGATTTCAAAAGAAATAAGCTAGATTTGATAATTGCATCGGTCTGTACGCTAGGTAGGAGAAGTTTTTTTTTAAAAAAAAAATTAAATTAAATTTAAATGGATTTTTTAAATCCGCCACCCTCCCACCACCAGAGCGCCGCCCGGGCACCACCAGAGAACCACTAAGAGGCTTTTTACAACAATTTTTTTTCAAACGCATATAACTTTTGCCCAAAGTGTCATATTTTCGACTTCTTACAGTCATTGGAAAGTTGGTTCTGAGCACTACACAGTGGTATAGGTTTTGTTCCATGATTATGCAGTTTTGATAGTGTTTTTTTTGGTTGAAGTCAGATGTTTATTTTGAGCTTTGAGAGGGCATATGGGGTGCATACGAAGTTGGATTTTGGACTTCGAATAGTCAATAGAAAGCTTGTTCAGAGAACTACATAGTGGATTAGGTTTGGAGATATTTTGGCATGGTTTATTTGCTGTTTTTCTTCACCTGAGTTGTTTATGGGTCTCTTTGACTATGGTGTTATTATGAGCTTATGGATTGTTGGATTTGGGATATTTGATATTGGATTCATTGTATGCTCGGTTGTACATCTCAGTGACATGGTTATCAGCATGTATGTTGCATTGTTGTATCTACAAGTTGTGCAATGTTGTAGGCGGTCTATACTTACTTGTTGCACCTATGACCTGGATATGGGTTGTCTTTGCCCATTGATATTTATGTGTTGATGCATGTTCAGTTTTGGTGGCTTGGTTTAGTTACTTGGTTTGTTGATTTGGTTGTGATGTTGAGGAGGTGAGATGGTATTACTAGGTACAGTCATGATATGAGACCTATGTAGTTGACTATGATTATGCAGATATGTGGACACGGTTGGGTTGAGTTGTTGGTACATTTGGTGGTGATCATGATGTCATGGATGTTTCTTGGGCATTAGAGACTTTGGCATGTTATGATGGTTTTATGTAGGTGCATTATTGGTGGTATTGGACTAGTTCCTGATTATGGTTATGGTGGTGTATCTTCTTGGTTTGAGGAGATTGGTATCGCGATGTCATGGATAGCTTGGTTACATGGTTCAGTGGGAGCTTGTGACAGTGATGGATTGGCGGTGTATCTTCTTGCTTTAGAGGATGGTTACCATGTTGTCATTGAGAGCTTGGATTCATAGGTTTTTGTGTGAGCTTATGATAGTGTTGGTTTTGTGCATCATGGTGCCATGGGATTGCTCGGTATCATGGTTCAGTGGGAGCATTTGGAAATGATGTGGATCCATTGGTTATTATGGATGGTTGTCTTTAGCAGGTGATCTTTGGTGTCATGGAGGAGCTCTTGGATTTTGTGTGCTACAGTGAGAGTTCTTTGATATCAGGTGTTGGAGATGTTGAGGTATTATTTACGACTTGTTGGTTTTGACAGGTGATCCTTGGTTGTAGGATGGTTTTGTTATTATGTCATGGTATACTCTTGATTACTAGTTTAGAGTTGTGGCATGGTATATTTTATGATTATTTGAGCATGTGATCTTCTTTTGAGAGGATGTGAGATCATGGTGTCATGTTTATGTTCTTGATTCTGTAGTTGGAGCTATGATTTTGATCTTGGTTGGTTCTCTTTGTATTAAGTACATTGATTATTTGCTTGGTGTTTAGCATGGATTGATTGGTTACAGGTGCTCATGGATACTTAGAGACTTAGGTGAGGCTTGGTGTTCTCTTGTGGTTAGAGACATGTTATTGATATGGTTACTCTTGATGAGGTTTTTAGCAGGAAGTCCGAGGGAGCCTACACCTTGGTTGGACATGAGTTCAACATGGACCGATGAGGAGAGTGTTCTTGGTTTAGTCATGATGACTTCGATATCCTGGAGGAGCATTCTCATTCCCCACTCTTGGTTTACTCGGCGGTTCACTTGAGAGGTATTGCCCATTATTCTTTTAGGTGCATTATGTTTATGCTTTGTCTTCTCATGGATATGGATCTTGAGGCATGGATATTTGGTTTCTGGAGGGTTCATTTGAGGAGTGTTGGCATGCTTATCTCCTTGTACATGTTGGGTTTAGGAGATGGTTTATTGGGCTGATTTCTTTGGCTTAGGAATGGTTACTTTGAGTTTGATCTTCTTGTTTTGAGATGCTTACATCCATGTTAGTTGCATATGTTATGTTTGATCTTGGTGATTGGACGGATGGATGTGGTTATGGATTTTGTTATGGGGTGTTATGGAGGAGATCATACTAGACACAGTTGGCATTTAGAGGTGTGTGTGTAGGAGGACATGCTACAGGTGTTTGGTTTGTAGGTTTTGTTTATCATTGTGGATGTTTCTTGGTACTACATGTTTACTTCTATGAGATGTTGGTAGTAGACTTCGTATTCCTTTGTGATGGTGCCTTTTTTGGGATGTTAACAAAGCGACGTGTTGAATGCGCTCATTCCAAGTTTGCATTCGTCTTGACATTTCCCATGCAGTGGGAGCTCCTAGATGTGTATGCCACTTTTGACAGGTTTGCACATGGAGTTTGTTATTGTGGTTTATGGGTGGATATGTTGTTGGCATAAGTTTACTATGTTATGTATACCTTGGAGGTATGGATAGTTGGATGTGTTGGCACTTGCTGTGAGTGTCATTTCAGCTATGGTGATTTATTCTTGATAGCTACTGGTGCATATTGGATTTAGTGTTTGTGTTTTGAGATATCAGTTGAGGCAGGTTTATGCTTCTTTGTGACAGTTAGTGTGACATCTCTTTGGATGTGTTCTTATCTTAGTGCATTGGCATGGTGGAGGATGGGAGCATTCATGGATGAGATGGTGGTCACCTTGGTTCTTGTTACAGGTATCTTGTTGGAGCACATGGAGCACTTGGATTCTATGATGGTAAATGTTGCCTATGGAGTTTATTTGTTAGCCCCTTATGCAATGTATACAACAAGTGGGAGATTTTTAGGATTGGGTGTTGTACACCTTGCATAATGTTTGTAATATTTTATTTATTATTATGTGTGTGGTGCACCTAGGGGTTTCTAGGTGAACGTGCATCACAAGGAGTTATAATGTTGGGGCCACTTTGTTGTATGTAACATTGGGACATAATTGTCAAATGTAATCATTTAATATTGGGGGAATAATAAAATAATAAAGTACCCAATATTAAATGTGGGGTCACATGATGTATTTTTTGGCACATGGTTTATGTAATACCACTTGGTGGTTTTGTGGGAGCTTGTTTCTATAAAAGAAACCACATGGGTAGTTGTTTAGGGTTGGATCAAAAGTTGGTCAAGGGTTGGATAGTTTGTTGTAGGTTAGCAGGTTGAGCTTGTGCATGTGTGAGGGTTTGAAGCATGGCATGGGATGTGTGGATTCATGCTTGGTTACATGGAATGCATGGATAGCTTGTGCTTCAGAAGTGTTCATGGAGTCTCTGCAGATGTATTGTAATGGGTTTTTATTGCTAAATAATACATGGAGTGTGGATGCTTTTGGAGGCTAGGTTTTTCCCTCTTAAGGGTTTTCCCAGGGTATATCTTGTGTCATCTTTGATGGGTATGTTGTCTATTCTCTTGCATGTTGATATTGAGTATTTTACTTGCATGTTTTAGATTTGGGTTATGTGGAAATTGTCATTACATGACTGTATAGTTTCCTTACATTGGGAATCTTTAGCTAAATGGGAAACACAGGATCTAACCCATAAACTAGGTGATAAGGTGATATTCCTATGGAAGTTTTATGACTGGTACAATCTACCCAAAGAGAAAATCTGAGTTGGGTATGCCAGTCCTTTGGGTTTCATTCTAACAGTTTGCAGATAACAGTCAGGAGATTTTTGTTGAATGACCCAGCCAAACCATTACCTTGAGGGTAATAGTTGGATGCAAACTTAATGATAATCCCATGATCAAAAGCCCAATTGGAAAACTTCAATGATGAAAATGCAAGACCATTATCACAAACTAAAGACATAGGACATCCAAAATGATTAATGATACTTGATTCGATGAAGTTAATTACTACCTCTAAAGTACACTACTTGCAAGCAAGGGCCTCAATAAATCTTGTAAAATAATCAGTGACAGTAAGGATATACCTATGTCCTACATAGGAAGGTGGATTGATCAGACCTATTAAGGCCATCCCCCATTGTGCAAAAGGTTTTACCTCAAAGACTGGTTGGAGTGGGAGTGCTGCATACTTCTCTCTGGTTGCTGCAGTCTGACACACATGACAAGTTCTAACATGGTTGTGTGTATCCTTAAACAGTGTAGGCCAGTAGTAACTAGCTCTCAGAATCTAGTTCACTATAGAAGGTGTTGATCCATGGCTTGTACCATATCTGTCATGGAATTCCAACATTACTCTTTTAGATTCTACCTTTCCTAGGCACTTTAAATAAACACCTTCATGATTTTTCTTATACAAGAAAACTCCTTTCAACATGAAACTGTCACTCTTTAAACTGAATTAAGATGATCAGGGCATCTCTGAGTTAGAAGATAATGGACAATATCATCATACCACTCGCCAGGAGAGACATCCTCTAAGTTGTAACTCTGAGTTGTAAGATCAAGGCAAGTCTCTACCATTGTTTGTGTAAGCCCTTGCCCTCTTACCATCTTCATGGGTTGAATTTCCATATTGTACTCTTGTAACATGGTTACCCACTTGGCTCTTCATTCTCCTAGCTCATTCTGGATCAATAACAGCTTAACTACAGGATTAGGAACTATTGCAAAGATTTTTTTCCTAAGGATGTAATGTCTAAATTTCTTTACAACTCTGACTAAGGCATAGGACTAATTTTCCACACTTGGGTATCTTAGCTCGACATCCTTCAATGGTGCACTCATGAATGCTATGGGATGCTCATTTCCTTGATCTAACTTTTGGGTCAACATAGCAGCACAAGAATGATAAGAGGCAAACAAATATATATAGAATGGCTTAGCATAGTCTAGACTTACCAAAACGAGAGCTTCAACAATAGCCCTCTTTATCTCTGCAAATGCTTCCTTCGCTTTTTCATTCCACTCAACCTTAGCCTCCTATTTTAACATTGCATTCAGGGGCTTGACTATTTTTGTGAACCCAGTGATAAACTTCTTCACAAAGTTGATCTTACCAAAAAATGATTTCATTTCTTTCTTACTGGCTGGTGGTGGAATCTTAAGAATGGCTTCTATTCGCTTTAGATCAATGGCAATTTATTTCTTAGAAAGAACATGCCCCAACAATTCACCCTCTATGACTCCAAAGATGCATTTCTTTGGATTGAGTCATATCCCAAACTCTCTACATTTCTAAAAAACTTTGCACAAATTTGAGATATGATCACCTCTCTTCTTGGAAAAGACTATTAGATCATCCATATAAATGATTATGCACTTACCAATTATGTCTTTAAAGGCAATGTCCATAGCTCTTTGGAATGTGGCTCTAGCATTAATCAAGCCAAAGGGCATCCTCCTATAGGAAAAAGTGCCCCACTTGGTAGTGAAAGCAGTCTTGTGCCTGTCCTCATACTGCACCATGACCTGGTTGTATCCTAAATAACCATCCAAGAAGGACATCATCTAAGATCCATTGACAATCTGGAGCACTTCATCCAGTGAGGGTACTGGATAATTATTTTTCTCTAATGCTTTATTTAGGTTCCTGAAATATACACATAGCCCGATTTCACCATTTTTCTTTCACACTGGAACTAGGTTTGCAACCCAAGTAGAGTGTCTGACTGAAAATATTATTCTTGTAGACAACAACTTCTGCACTTCCTTCTGTATTATGGGTTCCAGTAAAGCATTGATGGTCCTTTGCCTCTATCTAAAAGGTTTTACCCCTGGATTGAGAGGGATAGTATGGATTATAATTGATGTATCGTAAGTCTTTAAGTCTTCATAACTCCAGGCTATCACATATGGATATCTATGTAGTGCATTGATGATACCTTTCCTTTCTTCTAGAGTGCACACCTTACCAATAAAAATATTTTTGACATCATCCTAAGTTCCCATATTATATTTGTCACACTATCCACTGATGGACTCCTTCCTGGTATCCTGTTCTTACTCCCTGACCTTGTCTAGATCAAAGATTCTTTCTAATTGCACCATCCCTCTAGGAATTTTATTGGTCTTCAAATTAATTACCCCTTCCAAGTCCATCTCATCTTCTTGGAGTTCAATTTCATCAATGACTTGAGAAGCAAAGACATCAGTACTAGTAATGAAATCTAAGATATGCTTGTCATCTTCAAATACCTAGAAGTTGGTGACATTATCAGGTACTAAGAGAACTGGGGTCAGTTCCATAGTAAACTTCTTTAGTCCAGAAAGAGACTGAGGTTGCAATGTACTTGCCGCTTGGGCTAAGGAGTCGGCTACTTGGTTCTTATTTCATGGAATCAACTGGATGTTGAAGGCATCAAATTATTCAATGAGGTCCCACACTCTATGTCTATAGTTGGTCATTCTCCTATCATGACAAGAGTATTTTCTCCTAACTTTCTTGACTACCAAATCAGAATCTCCAAAAACTTGCAAGATCTTAACCTTTTTCTTCAATGCCATTAACAATTTATGCACCAAGGCCTCATATTCTACTACATTATTCATACAGTAAAATTGAAGTCTATGAGCAACAAAAAATTTCTTACCTCTTGGACTAATTAGCTTGAAACTAGCTCCAACCCCTTGCTTTGATTTGGACCCATCAAATCTTAAATTCCAACAACCAGAAACTATAAAATTCCTTATTTTTTCACTTGCACTGTTGTTGTTGGATGGTCTTTCAGAAGACACTACCTTCTTTCCTTTGGGATCTTCTTGGACATTCTGGATATCAATTTTAACTAGAGGAGTGGGGCTGATACACTTCTGTATTTGTTCCACTGTAGTCTGACATAGGAAATAGTCCAATTCTGAATGAGAAGCATTATGCACTCTGCACCAATTGGGTAAGAGTAGTTCCCAAAGTTCATTCCTCTTCCTAGCTAAACTTGATCTTCAATGCACTTCTGAATAAACTCCTAAAAATTATCTAGCAAACCAAGCTGAATATCTTCTAGATCACTATCATTTTCAACTGGTTCGATCAGGACCTCAATACCACTAGAATATGATGTAAGGTCAACAGGTGCTATGTGGAACATAAAAAGCTCCTCCACATCTAGCTCTTCAAGAGGAGCAGCAAGCATATAGTTACCCATACTTACTTCTAATACCAGAATTTTAGTAGAGGTTTCCTAATATTTTGTAATCATGTACATCATTATGGGTTCTCTTTCAATTCTAATCTAGTTTGGCACTCCCTTCCAGGGAAGCCACATATGGGAGTGATTAGTCAAAACATATCCATTCAAAGCCCTAGTAAAATCTCTTCCTAGGATTAGGCCATAAGCATCAGGGATGTTAGCCACTTGTATATTGATAACCTGTTGGATCCTAGGATCAGAAGCAATCTGCATATGAATCATATTTAACTCTCCTACAACATTGACTTCAGTCCTATCCAATTGTGTGACTTTCTTTTTCGAGTCAATAGGAGTAACACCCATATCTCTACATACACCAAAAGGCATAACATTGGTTGAGGCACCAGAATCTAGCAAACAATTATGCAAATTCTTATCGAATATTCAAACAGAAATCAAGAATGGAGGTGTGTTTGTTTTCCCTTGAAACAGAGTTAAGGGAGTATCTACTTGAGCAACTTGAGATTTTTCCTTCTCTTTCCTAGCATCTCCAGGGGGCATATGGACTTGATTATGAGTCTTATTGTGTCTTCCTATTGATTGAAAACTAGATGCTCTATTGACACTCTCACTAACTGATTTATCTTGTAACATTGAATTCACATTATGAGACCCTAGGACTGCATTCCTAATGGTTGGAGCTCTTAGTAACTCAAATGAAGATAGGCTTACCTTTAATTTTCTGAGTTCTTCAGCAACATACAATGCCAATTGTTCCTCACTCAGATCAACAAGAGTATCTTTTGGGTATTCCATCACTTTATCCTTGTTTTCATCAGCATTTCTCCCCTTTGGTGCATCAACATGTCCTAAATCTTGAGATAAATATTTCTTGGACACCTGAGATAGTGATGGATTACTACTAGCATTAGGGTCTAGAGGCATGTTGAAATTATTCAGTGGAATAGAAGTAGTGAAGGGACCTCCAGCCTATGGGAATCTATGTGGCAATTCCCTCAAGTCATACTTCTTGATAGGTCTCTGGAAGGTCTGCACTTCTTCAACAA
This sequence comes from Sequoia sempervirens, assembly GCA_007258455.2. NCBI lineage: Eukaryota > Viridiplantae > Streptophyta > Pinopsida > Cupressales > Cupressaceae > Sequoia > Sequoia sempervirens. The sequence goes on from VDFB02379368.1 coordinate 184,074, forward strand.
AAGCCTCTTCTTCAACATAAGCCTCTTCATCTCTGGGACCATTATCAATCACTGTACTCTCATCAAATAATGGTGTCATTTCATCCTCATTGCATACCTGTTCTACCTCTTCCTCCAACTGGTTAGATTCCTCTTCAGGTACATTCTCCTTACTTTGTGGAAAATAAGCATGATTCATCACCAACACTAGTGAATCATAAGGATTAGATGGTACTATTTCCTGATCGCCTGCATTATTCTCTATTTTGTACTGAAAGATTGAGGCTGATTTTTGGAATTCTTGACAATCTAGTTTAGAATGCTGACTTGTTTTGTGGAGCCTACACCATCCTGACAAAGCAACCTCAGCTAGATATACACCGCTAGGAGGCTTCCATTGATTAATTGGTTGATTGGCAGACTAATTGATAGCTTGATTAACTGGTTGATCTAATGGGGTGAGAACTCCTCCATTGTTGGGCCCTGTGTTCCAAGTCTTGTTCTGTCCTAATGGATGTCTCCTATTGAACCCTTGTCCACCACCTTGTACTCTGTCAAAATTTTGGCTTGAGGATTTCCCTTTATCATAGTTCTATCTTCTATCATTATTATACCCTCTAACATTATTAAATCTTCTGTCATTTTTTGTAACCTCTATCCTAGTTATATCCTCTTTCATTATTATATCCTTGACCATTATTATATCCTCGATCATGATGTTGCCCTCTATCAAAGTGTTTCCCTTGTGGATTCTCCCTATTCTAATTAGACTGCATATTTCTCTGAGCAGCTTGCAACTGACTATTCGGGTTCCTCAAGTAAGTCACCTCCATATTCAGCTTCTTTATTTGTTTAGACAATTCATCTAATCTCTCCTTGTTAGGATTACTATATGGAGGCCGATTCATGTTATTCTAGGAATATCCTATTGCAACATTGGCATTCAGCGATTGATTCAAAATTTTAGAATTCCGCATGTATGAAGGATAGCTACCCTAAGGTTGGATATATAGAGGTTGATTCACATTTTTTTAGGGTAACTAATTGTGGATAATACTTGTCCCACAGGAGGTCTTGGATGAGGTACCAGAGGCAACTGAGCTACTAGATTCATAATAGGAGTATGGTTGGCAAGATCCTGGTTGAGAGCTAGGACTTGTCCCAGGTGAGCAATGGGTCCTAGTGAGGTTAAAGGCCCAGAAAAATGTTTCCTTAGATTAGTACTAACTTTCACAGCCTCTGCATATGCATCAAGTAGACTAGCAGGAGGGTTATTACTCCACTTCATAAAGGTAGTTGTCAAACTATCAAGTCCCTCATAATAAACTTCTAAAGCAGTGGGATCATTAACAACATAAGGGGCCTGTAATCTAGTATAAGCATGATGAAACCTATTGTTGAAAGACCCTATAGGTTCATTGACCTCTCTCTTAACATTAGTGAATTGGCAGTACAGTTCATTGGAACTAGTGGGGATTCAAAACTTCTGCAAAAATGCAACCTCTAGCTTAGTCCAATGCTCGATAGACCTAGCAAGTAAATGATTGTACCAATAGAATGCATTTTCCCCCAGTGAATAAGGAAATAGTCTACAAGCTACATCCTCATGGTTTATCCCTCTATCCTTAAGGCCAGTCTGAAAGATCCTAATGTGTTCCTCAATGATTCTATTGGGATCATTGACATGGAATTTTGAACAAAAGTGTTCAGGGTTTTTGGGCATAACATTGTAAACAATGAAATTCAATGGGGATGGGTTGGTTAATAGGAAAGACATTGGTGGAGGTGGGGGTGGTAATGGTTGATTTATGACTTGTTGAGGTTGTGGACTAGGAATTCCCTCAGACCCAGATGAACCTGATGAAGATGGGGGTGATGGAGATGAGCTAGGTGGATGGGATGATGATGATTCTCCCCTTTTTTGCTCCTTCTATACCTAGTAGGGTTTGGTAATTCCTGAAATTCTTCCTCTACTAGAGCAAATCTTGTTCTTCTTTTGAATCTCTCAGGAGAGATGGCGTTCAAAAATTGATCCAGCTTGCTTATTCAGGCCCTCCTTCTAGCACCAATCTGTTGATGATGTTTTCTACACAGCAACAACTCAAACAAGATACAATTATCTTATCTCTCTTGAAGGTAAATCTCTATAAGCAAGCCTCAAGAAATAACCCCAAGGTCTCTAATGTCAGTTCTTGAAAATCCATAAACAACTCAGTGATAAATGTGAAAATGCTGGTAATCACAATGGGACCTTACTACAAGCAAAATATTGAATCTCAATTTATCAGATCTGACAATATGATACTTCAATCATAAATTTAACCCAATAATCAAAGAAATAGTAAAAGATAAGGGTTTCAAAGAGATTTCTAAACTTAAAATTAAACCTAAGATTAACAATGCAAATGACCAACACTCGAAATTGACCAATCCCTCAAAACTAATTTCTACTTAACCTCGATAAATCTACAATCTTCTAGGGTGTTAAGATTGTCAAATCATGAAAATTCATACAAACAACCCTATTGCAATTGAAATGAATAAACCCTCAGAATCAAACTTAAGCTCAATGAATATAAAGGTCCAAGCTAACTTTGCAAAGCAACTAACAATCAGTTGGTTGCGAAAAGTATGGACCAAGGATTGTTGCAATACTTCAAATATCAAACCATAAACATCATTGAATCAAATCTAATATAAATATCAATTTCTTGAAAGTAATTCTAAAGATAGAACAACAAGAACCATGCAAGATAAGAAGAAATACAAGTATGGCACCAACTCACAATGTCATTACTTGCATCCAATTATCCATTGTACCAAAAATTCCATCTTTTTGTTAAAATATTTGCTTGAGCACAACTACTTACTAACACTTTCTCTACTTAATTTGCTTCTAACTATCTCTCTATTTCTATGTCTAAAACTTCTTAACCCTTACAAAAGAGGCAAAATGCCAAATTTATAGAACCCCCCAGAATATGTCGGCCAAGGTAGGATTTTACAATAATAACAAGGCCCAACAAGTTGGCCAAGGGAAATTCAAAATAATAAAATAGGAATTAAATGCATGAACTTCATCTAGGTCAGCCTGGGATCTCCAATTTAGCTCGGACCAATGCATTGCAAAATAATAGGGAAGCAAAAATCTTTTTGTAGCCAATCATTAACTGCCTTCCCCTTTGTCCTTATTCTGAACTAACATTTCATGAACTTTCAAAAGCACACTATCCAAGTCCGCCACAGGTGGAAAAGGAAAAACCCTAAGTCACCTCTCAATTGATGCAATTTCTTCCCTTGATTGTTTCACCGACTTATCCCAATCCACCTTATATGTTAGGTATTTATCAATGACAACAATGTATGTGGCTGCATCATCCAACTGATGCTCATAAATGAAATCATCATTAATTGGGGCATAAAAATCATGCCACCACTTCCTCAATTACTCCATACTTAAATATTTGGGAGCAATATTCCTTTTCCCTATCATAAGCTGAAAAAAGGAAATGGAGCCATTGTACACACTAGCTAGGGTATCATCAATCTGCCTCCTCTATTTTTATATCTTTTTTAGAACCTTCTGCCTAATCTGTAGTGCCTCAAACCATTCCCAAGGCTCAACATCTCTGGAGGAAGGAAGAATCTTATCGCTTACTAGCTTATCCCTAGTGTACTCCATTATAGTCTTGGTTTTCTATAGCAGGAGATCTATATCTTCCCTATCCTCTGCCAACACCACCTTTATCCAATCAGTTGCCCTTATAGCATCCTTCCCAGTTGAAAAAATCTCCTTAATAGCCTCATTACCCTTGGCTCACACCCCCTACAACCAATTTTTAGTGGCAAGAGTGGAAGCTTTCATCTTTTCAAGCGCGGTGATGGTTTCCTGAGGTAGAGGCTTTGTAGCAAAAACCAAAGGGTTAATAGATTGTAGGGGCTTCATTAAATCCTCCAAGAATTTCTTGATATTTTCATTTTATTTCTTTAACTCTTGCTTGTTCTTTATTTCCTTCCTCAACCTGCCTAAGATTACTACACTAGAACCTTGGTAATCTTCAATATCTTGCTCAACGGATGTAGGCCCTAGATCAAAAGTTTGAACATTGTAATCCTTTCCAACCACATCATCCCTGTTCTTATCTAGAGTAGGGGTGGCAATGTGAACAACCCTATTATGAACTTCATCCCTTTCAATCCTTGAGATCACCCTAGCCTTCTTCTTAACCTTATCTTTTCCAATCTTGGCTAGTAGGGCATCCCAATTCGGTGGAATATCTTCCACAACAACTTTTTTTCTCTTTATCTCCTTGTCCAACCAACCAGGAACATTGGATTCCAATTGCACTTCAGCCTATTTTTCTTCCCACTGTTCCTTAGGTGCATCTTCACTCAAGTTCTTCTTTTCAGGAGTTTCCTCTGCCTTGCTTTATCTGGAGCATCTTCTTCTTCTTCTTCTTCAGGTGATGGATCCTTCACTATTTCTTCCTCTACCGGAGGTGACTTAACTTCCTTGGGTCGAATAGGTGACTCTGCATAAGCTACCAAAGGAGACTGCATTATCTTTTCAATTTCTACCTCTGCACTATGAAGATCACCCTCATGAAATTCTTCTCCTTCAGTATCTGGATGATCTTCAACATTTTCTGAGTCACCTGGTTTGCTTTGAGATTCATGAGTGGAAGGCACATCCTCATGCTACTCATGAGAAACCACTAGAGGAAGATCAACCTTTGGCACACCATCCTTGGGAGAAGGATTCCTAGACATCCTCGTATATACCTTGGCCTTCTCCTTTGAACTTTCAACATTTACCACCGGTGGGGTAGCTTCTTCTTCTCCTACATTGGAGCCTGCCTTCTCTGACAATTTTATTACTCTTTTTCTTTTGGGCACAAGAACATCAGCTTTAGGATTATTCCCTTCAATATCTTTCTGTCCATACTTCTTAGTCCTTTTTCTCTTCTTAGCCTTTGGCTTCCACCATTTTTCAACTTCCTAAGCTTCCTCCTCCTAAACACGCTTTATTTTGATCTTGAATGGAGAGTCCAACTTACCCTTTCCTTTAGGATCCTAATCAGTCAATTCTTCAGAGGTGGAGTGAGGATCTAAATCTCCCATTAGTACATAGGTGCAATGTACACCTTCATTTTCCAATTCCCATAGCTTATGCTTTAGCCACATCTTGGTAAATTTGATAACTGGATCCATCAGTTATTTTAATTCTGTCTTTTCCTCTTCTATCCAATCCACTTCACCAATTGGTCTATCTTTTATGGCCTCACAAGCATGATCCTGGATCAAGTTTCCATCATCATCAAGTTGGTTTGGGACTACCCTCACATTGTATAGTTGGATTGAATCCACTGGGAGTCTAGAGAACTTCTTCTTTCTGACCTCAAATTCATCACTACAATTGGCCGAATAGTCTTCCAAATCTACTTTGTGGCTATACTCTCAGTTGGCCTTCTTTTGGGCTTCTCCCGTGATATCAAACCTAGATCTCTTGGAGTGGAAAGACAGGCCAAGAGTACCCATTTCCTCCTCTTAAGCTTGGGAAAAACCAATGGAAGGACAAGCCTCTCTAGTACCAATCCTCAAGGGGAAGTCCCCACCAAATCCAGTCTTATGCTTATCCCTCTTGACAACAGCATCAAAGTCATAGATCTACCTAGTGACTTCCAGAAGTATGATGTGATCAATAGGGTATCTTGGGAGTCTGTATGTGGCCCTCTGGTAGCCATCAAGCTGAATGTAGGAGAAGGTTGGGAACTAAATAAACCATGCCCCATATTTCTTGATGATTTCCTTAGCCTGATCTGAAATCCTGACATCTTATGCACCCTAGAGCATACTAGTGATGTGCATGGTGAATGCATAGACCAAATATGAGGTCATTTTGAAAGACTTTGTCTGCAACACATTGGACAACTGCTCATGAATAACTTCGTTAATGACCCCTGCCCAATGGTAGTTAATCTTCTCTTGCTCCATCCTTACAATCACATGGCACATCCAATTCTCAAACATGCTAGCACTCCTCAATCCTTTGTAGGTGTGGAATCTTGCAAGTGCATAGACCAAATATGAGGTCATTTTGAAAGACTTTGTCTGCAACACATTAGACAACTACTCGTGAATAACTTCGTTAATGACCCCTGCCCAATGGTAGTTAATCTTCTCTTGCTCCATCCTTACAATCACATGGCACATCCAATTCTCAAACATGCTAGCACTCCTCAATCCTTTGTAGGTGTGGAATCTTGCAAGTGCATAGACCAAATATGAGGTCATTTTGAAAGACTTTGTCTGCAACACATTAGACAACTACTCGTGAATAACTTCATTAATGACCCCTACCCAATGGTAGTTAATCTTCTGTTGCTCCATCCTTACAATCACATGGCACTTCCAATTCTCAAACATGCCAGCACTCCTCAATCCAACCACCCTACTGAGAAGGGTGATGGCATCATAATACTCCTTGAACTTCTCTTTGAATAGCTACTTGGGAGGTTTGGAATAGTGCAACTTGGGCTTCTCCAGCCAGGAATTGATAAGTTGTTTTGACTTCATAGTTTTTTCATCATAGAACTCCTGAGCTACCTTCATGGTGAATCCCACCACATGAGACCTGTTTGGAATATAAAAAGTTTGGCCATTGGAAACAGGGTTGAGATTCACCACAACTCTCCCATGAGGAGAAATAATTCTTTGTGTATCCTAGGCATAGTGTTTGGCACACTCAAGGACCTGATCATAACACTGAATCATAGAAGGGAAACCAACCACATGGGACAAGCCTAATTCCATCATCCTTCTAGCCACCAAAGGAGGATCCTCTACTGACATTCTTCCTTTAAATTCTTCATAATCGCATAAACTGACATTTGTATCAATCACCTCTGACTAGACTGATGTGATCTTACTCTCAAGGATCTTGCTCTTAATTTTCATCTTAATCTTCTCTGCATCAAACATTGAAGACCCAGCTACTGCCTTGCTAGATTCAACCTACACTCAACATGGAAATCATAGTAAAAACCACAAGGGAATGTTAATCCATCAAAACACTGTTAGAATAAGCCACATATAATGAAGGTGTTATTAAATCTCATATAAAATGATTAGAAAAAATTTTGGGTTTTAGGACCATCCGCAAAAACTGAGCAAGAGAGGAATTTTGGGAAATTCCAGGCCAGATGGATTCTGGTGAAAAATATTGAAAAAACCTACTAATAATTAAATTCGATCATTATGAATCAATAAACCTCATAGGAGATCATAAGATAGCATGAACTAATCATAAAATGCATTCAAAAATACTAACATATCATGCTATTCCATATTCCATCAAATTCCATCAAATTTTAGGAAAATCCGCCAGAGACGAATTTCTGCGAAGGCAAAGACACTTTGCAAACTTCAAAAAATCCAAGTGACACAGGACTTCGGGAAAATTCGGGGTCAATGGAAATCCGTGGAATATATGAAACTCCAAAAGTGATAACGGATTCTAGAAAACTAGAGGGAATTGGGAAAATCCACCAGAGATGGATTATCTCGAAGGAACAAGAAATCCGAGACTGAAGATGAAACCTAAACATCGGCGCTAAAACATGATTTCGCTCACAACATCAAATTAATCATGAATTTGAAAGATTTAAGCTTAGAGAAAGTTAGGCATGGACCTTCCATAGATTTTCTTTGCATTCTAGGCCCGTTTTACAGCCGAATAAGGTGGAATGGTATTGCCCTAGGTTTCAAACCCTATACATTTTCCATTAACACATAGGAAAACCTATGACTCAGGTACTTCAACTACCGAAAGCATACTAGGGGAAAATCATGATTCTCAAGCAAGTTCACCAAAATAAAAATAGACCAACAAACCAACTTAGAAATTACTTGGGAGATCATAAATTAATCAATGCTATGCAACCCTATCCCTAAAGCAATTAAATATTTAGGAATTAAAACCCAAAAAGCTCTTATAGCATCAACATGCTATCCATAATAATCAATTCAAGAAAAGCAATCGAACACATACCATTGTGAAGCGAAAGTTGATCTCAGAAATAGTAAATGCAAAATTCAATGGCATCCACAAAGAACAGTGACAGAAATGCACAAGAAATCGCCACTCAAATCCACAATTCGCAAACTCAACGCCTCAAATCCAAATCCAACACTCACAAGAATGCACTCCATCGCTCAATCAATGACAAATAATAGCATAATGGCATAAAATACCTCAAAAATCAATTAAATACCTCACTCAAAGCTTGTATGAAGACATTAATGTTGTCGATAAGATAGTCAGAAAAAAACTTGGAACCCGACGATAGGATAGAATCTGAGAAAACCCGACTCACGTATGAATCTGCAAAAACCAAAAATATCTTAACGATAGCACACAGTTGGAGTCCGAATAGGATTTGGGAAAATCCAGCCATGGTGGAAAGTCCCGAACTTGGGCGAAAACCCAAAAACAGCTCAAAATCAAATATTTTCAATGAATTACTTAGGGGGATCACTTAGTAAAATAAACTAAACATTTAAGAACATGCTAGAATAAGAAAAAACCTCAAAATGAAAGGTAAAAGACACCAAAACTAAAGATGAAAGAGGGTTCATGCCTTCAGCAGGGCGTGTGTGCGAAAACTGCACAACACTCTCCTTGGGATTTTTGAAATGGACTAACTGCCTCCCATGGATCCATTAACTCTAGTGGTTGTATCCAACATTAATAGGTCACAATTTTGGTGCAACGACGACTGTGGGGCCAATAATATAGTGGTTCATCCATAGAATTATGCATATCATACATTCATACTTAAACACTAAAATGTCATCCATAACAAACACATCATCCATAAATACATGTCATGAACATGGGCGATAGTCTCATATGCATCCATAATAAACCATAAATCATCACATCCTACATCACAAACCATTAGTATCATATCCATATCATAAATCAAAAACCATAAATGATCACATCTTGCATCACAAAGTGTTAGGCATAAGACATATCATGTATATCATACATGTCAGCATAAATGCATTTACAATCATAATCACGTAAAACCATCATCATAATAATCATACACGTAGGCATTAACAAACATCTAAAGCATCACATAGGATTCATATGTAGAGCGTCATCAATGACCATCATGTCATATATACATATATATATATATCAAAAATAAAAATTTGATAATAGTGTACATCATATAGTCTATCATAAAAGTCCATAAAGTCCATAATAATGTCCATGATCCATATAGTGTCCATCACATAATAAAATACAAGTGTAGAGGAGTCATAATATACATATAGGTACATTTGACACATCATGGTGTCCTAAATAAATAAAGAATCAAAGAATAACTACATAAAAGAATAAATGAATATTTGGAACAATCTATTAAATGATCTATACAAAAGAATTTATGTCGCCTCTGCATATATCTACATTGTTCACTATAGTATTTGTCAAAACTAGGACCCTATGCCTATCCCTCTCTCTCCCCTAACCATTGCTCCCTACATCTAACCTCTAAGGTTAGTTTGCCTTGGGTCCTCAGCCTTGTGCAGGGGTCTCTTTGTAATCACTATAGCCCTCGGTATGTGATGGCCCTAAGTGTGAGGGTGCAAGCCTCTGTGGAGCTACTTGTATCTATGGTAAGAACCTCTATGTTGGATCAGGGACAATAATAAAATGAGCTCCCACACAATATCCCACTTCTATCTTGGCATCGTCGAATCTTGATGTTTGTATCCATAGTTGATCCCTCTCCATCCTATAATGGTCCCACTGTTACTGCAGGCTCCTCCACTCCAACTCCCAGGTATCCTATGCTAATCTCATTGATGCTAGATATTCCTCTACCTATTGTCCCCCCCTCATATCCTTATCCCTCTCTTGTTGTAGCCTATCGTCCCTCATTGTGCTCTTTGTAGCCTTTTCTCTATTGATGGAATCATCTATCTCTGTCTGTAATTCCTTTTCTTGATCCCTAGCCTAGTCTGCCAACACCAATGCCTCATCCCTCTCCCCACATGTAGTCTCCAATAATCCATGTAGCTACTCTACCTCCCCTCACAGACTATGTGTCTCTACTCTTTCCCACTCATCCACCATTGACATTACCTCTTGTAACCTATTAACCTTGGCCTATAGCCATTCCCTCTTTACCTTAGACTGACACAACCTCTATTGTAGGATGCAGACATAATTTTGGGCACCTGCCAATCTGACTATAGGGTCCTCTATTGGTGGTCCTTAATATAAAACTATCACCCTCTCCTCCACCACTAACATGTCTATGTCCATATCCTTCCTCCCCTTCTCCTATACTGCCTTCTCTCCTCTTGCCTATCCATCCACCCTCCTCCTCCTTTGGGTCCTACCCTCCTATTTGTTCGGAGGATCATCCTAGGCCTCATCCAACTAAATATTTGAATAAGTTATCTATATTATTTCAACTAAAATACTAGGTTTATTTAAAAATAAATAAAATCATTTGGTGAAAATTTGAAATTTCAATATTGGAAAAAATCAATTGATGGTCATGTCTGGATGTGATGCATATTTTTGTAATTTTTTCCAAGTCACTTTTAAGTTGTCTCCAAAACTTCATGAAATCCCTACCATGCATCAAAGTTATCTAATCTAGATCACTTTACTTGGAATAATATTATTTATTAAATTCAAATTAAATCATAATTTATATTTTTGGGAGAATCTCCTCTAAAACCCTTTTGTTTCATTAATTTTGGGTGAAAAAATCCCCTCATACCCCATAATATTGCCACTTTTTGGCACATGATCACATACCCTCCCTCCTCATCCCTAAATCCAACTACTGGCACTATTGGATCAATTGTGGTGATCCTCACAAGTTGTCTCCCCTTCCACCATGCATCATATCTATCTAGCACACTTGGATCATCTGGGACCCCTCTCCATCCCCATATCGTCAATGGTAGATGCTCCCACTTTTTTCATGCAAACTTTAAAGGGATGGTCTCTCCCCATCCCTTCTCCTAAGTAATCCCACTTTTTTTTTAAGTTTTTTGCATGTAATAATGTCCTCAAGGAAAATTTCATCTGTGTTGGATTTATTTTTGAGTCAATAGGTGTGAGTTAGGGTCTAAAGGCAATATATTGTCAATGTTGCATAATGTTGTCAAATGCAACTTTTGCACTTTTTTTCATAACAGGGCTTAATGATGTTTTCTTGAGTCTCTAATTTGAAAATTGGTTGAGAACCATTGAGAAATGGTTGATAAATGTTTAAAAATACCTTGTGTGGTTGAAGGAAGGATTGGTTGGTAAAATCTTGAAGTTGGAGCAATAAAATATCTCATTTTTCTATAAATTTGAGCATTTAATTATTGTTCTTTGATGTAGTACATATCTATATGATCCCATACCGACTCAAAATAAATTGAGGATGGTAAAACACTGAACCTAATTTCTATTGGTACTAGTTTCATGTCAATTCATTATGATTTGAGCAAGTTGTGTTGATTTTTCTTCAAACTACTCTAAACCCTAAGTAGGGTAACCAATGGGTGTATAAAATGCATAGAGTTGCATTCCACCAGTGAAATGTCTTCAAAATCGGTGGCATGATCTGTGGTAAGATGAAATTTTATTTCCCAAACTTATAGAAATAGGAGAGTTGATGTGCATGTGTGGAAGAAGCATGAGGGATTGATTTCTTCATGTATCACACCGAGTAACCCTAGTAGATTGGTGAAATGAGTTGTATGCAATTAGGGAATGACCTAGATAATTGGAGCCTTTGTTTAGGACCCTATGTGACATGTTTGGAGTATTAGAATGGAATGATAGACTCAAGATTCAAAAAACCCTACTGCTACCAAGCCTAGTTTCCTAATTAGGCCTAATTTGAGCAAGGATAGTAAAAAAATGGAGCCATCCATACAAAATAACCCCACTTGGTTTTAGAATATGTTGGATAATGCTTGAAAGGGTATCTGTAAATGTCCTTAAATTTTGAATTCCATGCCTTCCCTACAAGTTATATCCAAAAATCCATGTTTGAAAGGCTACTAGCGAGAATAAGAGATTTTGAAGCGAAACCCACAAATTGATATTGATGGTTTGGAAGAGTGGTTGTTTGAGTGAGTTTGATAGGTTGGAGAACAAAGGGTCCTTATGGGTGATTGTGGGTTGTATTTATCCTTGAATGATTTGTTTCTTTGAAGATCAAATTTCTACCCTTGTTGAAGAAGGCTTCCCTATCATTATTCTCTTTGAACTTTGAGAAAGGAATGAATCCATTATTGTGAAATGTGGAATCGATAGTCTAGTTTATGCCACTGATCTATATCAAATTATTATTTGAGCCAAGTTTTATTTCAAGAGGAAAAGTTGAAGGGAAGAAGAAATAAATATGCATCCAAATGGGAATCCACTTGCTATAAATATGAATGAGTTGAAGGAGAGACATGTCAGAGAACTGAGAGAAATGAAGGAGAGGCTTACTACCCTAGACACAAGTCAGAAAAGAGGAGTGGTCACATGAGACTTGAGTGACCAAGAATAAGAAGAAAAGGAAGAGGAAAGTTCCCAAGGAGGGTTTGAGGAAGAGATGGATCTTGATGACTTGAGGATGGAAAAGCTGTTGAAGGTAGTCAAGGGAGAAGGTCATGAGATTAGGATGTATTACCCATGTATGGAGGAAAATTGGACAGTTAAGAACTTCCAAATTGGATAGGAGCATTAGATAACTAATTTGAATATGAAGATGTGCCAAAAGAGAAAAGGGTGAATTTGGCCAAGACAAAGTTGAAGGGCCATGTGTTGCTTTGGTGGGATTATGGACAAGATGAAAGGAGAAATAATGGAAAGTCTAAAATCACCTCTTGGGATAGGATGGTTGCAAAAATCAAAGGAAAATTCTTACTTGGTGATTATATCATTCAATTTTTCAAGAGGCTTCAAAACCTTAAGCAAAAAGATATGGATGTGCAAACCTATACAGAGGGATTCTAAAAATTGAGCACGAGGGAAGGCCATGTAGAAGATGATTTGGAAAAAGTGGCAAGATACATCAATGAGTTGTATACAACCTTCAAGATGAATTAAGCATCACCAATCCAAGAATAGTGGAAGAGTGTTACCAGTTGTCCATCAAAGCTAAAGATAAGTTGGGGAGAAGGAAAGAAAAGAAAAGTAGGGGTAGAGGAAGAAATTATAGAGGAAGAGGGATGTTTGTTGGTAGGGGTTAGTCCCAAAGATCACAAGGAGAATCAAGCAATAATCAAGAAAAAAATTTAGACTCAAGGGGCAGCTTTAGAGGAAGTAGACCCAATAATAGGGGAAATTTTGGAGTCCAAAGAGGAGGATCAAATGGATTCATAGAGAAATGTTATAAGTGCAATAAATTTGTATGCCATAAAGCATGGAAATGCACTAAAAATAAACTGTCCACTACTTCATTTGGATGAGAAAGAAGAAATCAATTTGTGCAAAGAGAGGAAAATGAAAATGTGAATTCTCTATCACATAATGTTGATCCAGAAGTTGGTGAGTCTCTCATGGTGAGGAGGAATTTGATCAAAGTACCAATGGATTAGGAACCTCTACACAGAGAGTCTCTTTTCATAACTACATGCAAGTGCTTAGGTAAATGTTGCAAAGTTGTGATTGATTCGGGTAGCATTGACAATTTGGTCTCTATAGAAATGGTAGAAAAGATTAAGTTTAAAATAATCCCTCATACCACTCCTTATACAGTCTCTTAGCTTCACAAAGATCAACAAGTAGTTGTGAATAAAAAAATTTGGGTAGATTTTCATATAGGGGTTATAAGGATATGGTCTTATGTGATATAATTGCAATGTATTTTTTCCATTTGCTTTTGGGGAGGCCTTGCCAATATGATAGGAATACCAAGCATGATGGTAGGAAAAATATATATGGCATAGAGGAAGATGGAGTTTCCTACACCCTTACACCATTAAAAGAGGAATATAAAGAATCACAAATGGGTTCTATTGCTATGTTGGTGAGTGCAAAGGAGTTTGTACAAATCATAGAGAAGGGAAAAAAAGATCCAAAAATGGGATCCAGGATGATGTTAATGAGTCAAAAAGAGTTCCCATAGTCCATGAAGGAGGAAATAGTGGATTTTGAAATCATGAATAGATGATAGTAGTTGAAATTTATGATATTTCATGGGAGATCAAAAGCATGTTGAAGGATAATGTAGAAATAGTTGTGTATTATTTTTCACATTCTTTATTACCAATGTCAAGTATCAATCATTTACAATTGTTTGAAGAGAGTGAATTTGAGTATAATGTGAAAGTTGAGTAAGGTGAGTTGCTGGAAAACATAGTGCAAGGTTCAAATTTTTAGTTGTTAGGATGCAAGGATAGAGCTTTTCATTTAGTTCACCCTATTAGGAATATTCCATTTGAGTTTGAGGATACAAAGAGCTTTATGTCTAATACTAGGACAATAGAGAGGGTTGTAAATGGGGAAGATAAAGATTCCATTGTTGATTTGTAGGCCAAGATACTTTAGTCAAGTGTTGCCATGTTGAAAGGGTCACTAAGAGAGTGTGAGAAGCAGGGAAAAGATGAAATAGCTGGTGATTGTGCTCAACAAGTAGTTACAAAGGAAAATGTTAACATTGTTATTATCCAAGTGTAGGAGGAAGAGTATGAATATTTTTTTGGGAAGATTGATCAATTTTAACTATTATTACATGAGGTATCTCTGGAAGGTGAATTACAACATATTTTATATAACCCTTATATGTTTTGTCAAGGGTTATCAATAGTTGCAAGTAGATTTCAGTCCCTTCAAGTCAAAGAAAACAAGAAACTTGAGTTTTTTGATTCACCTACACAATGTAGAGCTATTTTTTTAGTTGCTAAGGAATTGTTGAAGGAAGGATTTAGGGGTGAAGTTGGGGGATAGCCTTCTTTTGACAAGTTCGAATACCTTTTCCAAGTCTTCAAGAGACCTAAAGTCAATATGAAAAAAGCATGCGAATATTTCAAAGAAGAAACTGTGCAGGGATTTAAAGACATCCAACAAGAGATTTCAAGCATGGTTCTCATGTTGTCACCCTCCATTCAAGTAGAACTTGAATCTTTTCTTTTCCCTAGGAGTATGGTGCAAGGGCACCCACAGATCTTCATGCCTCCAAGGGGTCAAAAGTTGATATTTTATTTTGTTTGAATTTTTTGCATGTAATAAGTTCTTAGAGGACCATTTGATGTGTGTTAGAGTCAATTTTGATTCATTAGGTGTGGGTTAGGGTCTAGATTCAACATATTGTCAATGTTGCATAATGTCATCAAATGCAACTTTTGCACTTTTTGTCATAACATGGATTAATGATGTTTTGTTGAGTCTCTAATTTGAAAATTTGTTGAGAACCATTAGGAAATGGTTGGTAAATTTTTAGAAAGACCTTGTTTGGTTGAAGGAAGGATTGATTGATGAAATCTTAAAGTTGGAGCAATACAATATCTTAGTTTTCTACAAATTTGAACATTTTATTGTTGTTATTTGATGTAGTACGGATTTGTATGATCTCATACTAACTAAAAATCAACTATGGATGGTAAAGAATTGAATCTACTTTCATTTGGAACCATTTTCATGTAAATTTATTATGATTTGAGCAAGTTGTGTTGATTTTTCTTCAAACTAGTCTAAATCCTAAGTAAGATAACCAATGGGTGTATAAAATACATAGAATTCCATTCCACTAGTG
Source organism: Sequoia sempervirens (assembly GCA_007258455.2). Taxonomy (NCBI): domain Eukaryota; kingdom Viridiplantae; phylum Streptophyta; class Pinopsida; order Cupressales; family Cupressaceae; genus Sequoia; species Sequoia sempervirens. Next base: position 199,832 of record VDFB02379368.1, read on the forward strand.
AAAAGTCTTCAAAATCAATGGAATGGTTTGTGGAAAGATGAAATTTGATTTCCAAAATTTTCAATTTCACAAAGTTTCAAGAATAATTGATTTAGTGTGCACACGTGGAAGAAGCATGAGGGTTTGATATCTTCATGTATCAGACTAAGTAACCCTAGTAGATTGGTGAAATATGTTGTATGCAATTGGGGAATGACCTACATGATTGGAGACTTTTTTTAGGATCTTGTATGACATGTTTGGAGCATTGGAATGGAATTATAACTCTAAATTCTAAAAACCATGTTGCTTCCAAGCCTAGTTGCTTAATTAGATCTAATTTGAGTGAGAATAGTAAAAAATTGGAGCCTTCTGTACAAAATAAGCCCACCTAGTTTTAGGATATGTTGGAGAATGTACAAAAGGGTATCTATAAATGTCCTTATATTTTGAATGACATTTCTTCCCTACAAGTTATGTCCAAAAAGTCATGTTTGAAAGGCTACTAGCAAGAATAAGGGATTGTGAAGGGAAACCCACCAATTGATGTTGATAGGTTGGAGACCAAAGGGTCCTTGTGGGTGATTGTGGGTTGTGTTTACCCTTGAATGGCTTATTGATTTGAAGATCAAATTTCTACCCTTGTTGAAGAAGGTTGCTCTATCATGATTGCCTCCGAACTTTAACTAATGAATGAATCCTTTTTTGTAAAATATGGTATCAATAGTCTATTTTCTACCCCTTCTCTGCATCAGTAGTCTCAAAATCCTCCACACATCCTCTAATTTCATTGTCATCTCCCTTGTGGGGAGGTGTAAGGTGTTGGTCTTAGAGCTCCATTTCTCCATCAATGCTATCAATAGTGGTCGATGGGATTTGATAGCTAGGTATGCTAGCATGTGTTCTCTAGTGCCATGTGGTCCATTGGTGTCATCGCCTCCTATGTAGTATCCAACATGAACAAATGTTTATTTCTCATCCTTAGGGTATCTATGCTCTACATCCATCCACACCACTTGTCAGTTGTTTCCTTACCATTTATCTTCTATCCTTGGGTATGTACAAGATCATCATGGAAAAAATAGGCCCTTAAGTGGCAAAAAATTTAGAAAAATTAGAGTTAGGCAACTTGATGTAAAAATTTGAATAAGTTATTGATATTATTTCAAAAATATGTATGAATAGAATTTGTAGAAAATGAATGTAGTTTCTAAACTAATAGGTTTGTTAAAAAAAAAATCTATTTGATGAAAATTTGAAATTTCAATGCAGTGGTACTTAAATTTTAAGGAAACAATAAGAAGTAGGTGTCCGTCTGACCACCCTAACCACAATAAAATGATAATATATTTTTATAATATTTTATATATAAGTAAAAGACTCATGCCCCAATGTGATGCATATTTTTTTGTAATTTTTTCCAAGTAAATAATTAATTATGAATTTTTTATTACAACTTTTAAAAAATATAAAAAACTCATGTCTAATCACCTTAACTTGGTCAAAACTTCATGAAATTCAATTTTTATTTTTTAATCCTATAATATGTGAAGCATAGAATGTGATGCATGTTTTGGATTCAAAAATGTGATACTGTTTGAAAGCTATAGATATTTTTCAATCAGCCTATCAATCAAGACTTTAGTCATAATTTGAATAGAAAATGAATAATAATTACTTATTAACTTCAAAGTAAACCATAATTTATATCGGTGGAAAGTCGAGAATCTCCTTTTAAAACCCTTTTCATTTCATCAATTTTGGGTAAGAAAAGGTCGTCAACCACATACCCATCATATTGCCACTTTTTGGGCCGTCACGATCCTGCACATACCCCCTTTCCTTTTCCCTCTATCTCGGTTTGGAAAATTTTCCTTTGTGTAGTGTGAATTTTCCCTTTCCCTTTTCCTACACATTCACCTCTTGTCTTCACTCATTTTCCCTTGTGCTTCCCACTTCATGGGTTCACCCTTTCTATTAGTAGGTTCACCTACTATCTTGGGAGCAAATTCTCCATTTCACCCAAGTGGCAAAATCGTGTCTTCCTATGTGTCTAATTCCCTCTGATGGGTGAATTCACATTCACCCCTTGTCCTATTGGGAGATTATGCATTCACCTCTACATCCCTTTTCTTCCTATGGGACAAATTTCTTTCACCCTTCTAACCTATGGGTGAACACAAATTTTCATTGTAATCATCTCCCTTTGTTGGGTGATTTCTCCCTTGCCCTTGCGTATGTGTAAGATCATCATGGAAAAAATAGGCCCTTATGTGGTGATGAAAATTTAGAAAAAGCGCAGTTAGGAAACTTGATGTAAAAATTTGAATAAGTTATCAATATTATTTCAAAAATATGTAAGAATAAAATCTATAGCAAATTGAATGTATTTTCCAAACTACTAGGTTTATTTAAAAAATAATAAAATCTATTTCATAAAAAATTGAAATTTTAATTCTATAGCACTTAAATTTCAAGGAAAAAATAAGAAGTAGGTGTATGTCTGACCACCCTAACCACAGTAAAATGATAATATTTTTTTATAAAATTTTAGATATAAGTAGAGGAATCATGTCCTGATGCACGATGCATATTTTTTTGTAATTTTTTTCCAAATAAAAAATTAATTATGATTTTTTATTACAACTTTTAAAAATATAAAACTCATATGTCTAACCACCTTAACTTGGTCAAAACTTCATGAAATTCATTTTTTTTTAATCCTATAGTATGTGAAGCATAGAATGTGACACATATATCATATTCAAAAAATATGATACTATTTGACAACTATAGATTTTTTTCAATCAATCAAGACTTTAGTCAATTCAAATAGAAAATGAGTAATAATTATTTATTAAATTCAAAGTAAAGCATAATTCATATTGGTGGAAAGTTGAGAATATCCTTTAAAATAATTTTTGTTTCATCAATTTTGGGTAAAAAAAAAGGTCGTCAGCCACATATCCTACACATACCCATCATATCGCCACTTTTTGACCCATCACGATCCTACACATACCCCCTTCCCCTTCAGGTGCAATTTCAAAATCGCCCCTCCATATGCACATCCACCCAGGCTACGGTAGAATACATGCCATTTTCTCCTAGGGGAGATTTCACAATTGCTCCTTCATCTGCACATTCACCCCTATGGACATGCACCCGTGTATTCCCCATTATGTAGTCACCCATTTGTTGGAAGGGGAAATGTGTTTATCTAGAAGGGTGAATCTTCCCTTTTGTGGTGAGTTCATTCTTGCCTAATCTACCCTCCCAAAAATCAAAAGCATGTGTGAAATTGAAATCAAATTACAAAGCTAGGGTTCGAAGTCTACCTATCAAGGTGGAACGTGCAAGTGGTAGAAATCACATATTGTGTCTACTTGGTGAATGATCTCCTCATCATTTTCTATCTCACTTTACTCATCACCTCTTGGTATTGATTTCCCTTTCCCTCTCACTCAATCACTCATTGACATATGTCCACAATGAACATAAGATGAATAGTAACTTTTCTAATTTAATATTTATAGGCATAGACATTGAAATTTGGTCTAAGCCTATGACTTCAATTTCTTCATAATGTGTACCTTTATTTTCATGATTAAATAATGTTAATTATTTAATTATTTTCTAAAGTTCTTTATTCTTCTATTAATTAAATAACTTTAATTATTTAATTAATTCATATTATCTTTATTCAATCCTGATTAATTAAATAAATATTATTTATTTAATTATGTCGCTAATTAACGTTATCCTCTTTCTTAAATTAAATAAATTATTATTTAATTTATCCTTATCACATTTCTGACTATAAATAAATAAATACTTTAATACTTTAATTATTCATTAATCTTTTATTCAGTCAATTAAATAAATCTTAATTTATTTAATTTAATCCTTAAATGTCGAATGTTGAATTAAATAATCATTTAATTCATAAAAGCTTAGTTTGGACATATTATTCTATATTTGGATAATTGCTTAAGTTATCTAATTATTCATTTGCACTTGACTCAAGATCTATTTAAATCAGTCAGTCATCTTCTGATTTAATGTCTGATTGTCTTTGACAAATGGACTCTCTATCTTAACCAATTAGTTATCTAGTATTAATTCTTATACATGTAGATTTATATTAATTAAATAACTTTATTTAATTAATTAATCTATTTATGCATTCAAATAGATCGTTTTCTTTAAATTCTATCTTTATTATATTATATTCAATCATTATTCTTCTAATTTTTTAATACATTCAACTAAAGATTAAATCATTATTTAATATTGATCTCCACCTTTCATGTTTTATCACTCATGTCACTACTAACACTAATCTCAATGCATGTTGAATATTTTAATCTGAATCGTTTGTCTATCTTTTAATTTGAGTATGTCATTTGAAAACCATGTTTTCTATAAATTGTCTTTATCTCCTTCATTGTCACTCTTCCTGAAATATTATGACTTATGGAAGGAATCAACTATTTAACCTTTGATATTTTTCTAAATTACTATCATAGGATATACTTGTACAGAGAAATCTAAGGGAAATTATAATCAAATGGTGAAATGGATATGGACAATCAAGGTCATGCACAAAGCAACATAGATATTGGGTGATGTTTTATGTATTTATGTTGTAGCTTTGCTTTTTTCTTCATTGTTTAGCTTAGTTTAAATTCGAGTTTAATTTCATTGTTATTGCTTTAATCCGCTTTGTTTTCCTGATGCTACATTGGTGAACCCAACATGAAGACACACTCTTCACAAATCCGTAGAACTTTAATTTGTATTTTACAAGTGTCATATAGTCCGACACATTTGATGCATGAAACAACACAATTGACACTTTGAGTTGCATATGGTAGTACAGTGATGCATTTGACAACCAGCAACACATCCATGGCTTTCCATGATGCAATTTACTAGTGAAATCTACAACGTATCTAATACTTTGCATGACACATCTAATTGGTATAGTTTTTGAGTCCGAGTTCTGAATTTAAAGAATTTATTATTTTTTTAATTTATGACTAACTGTTAGTTTGCAGTGTGTGTTTTAAGGAGTTAACATAGTGTTTGTAGGATGTAGCATAGAAGACAAGTTTTTTAAACCCTTCTTGCAGGAGGATCAACAAAGATAAATTAGAAACTACTAATGAATTTTTTTTACATGATGTATGTAAAAGGCTATTTTGAAACAAGAGTTTTTGAGTAGATTAGATAACATTTACATTAGTGCTTAAAAGGAACTCTATTTACTATATTTTGTGCACTTGCACACTTTGCATTACTTGATACAGTGTGTACGTACACATTAGTCTTTTTCTTTTTTAAGAGAGGCTTCCCTAGGGATTTCATCACCTTAGGGTTTGACCTTGAGCATGTTTTCTAGTGGGCTATATCAAAGGGGGAAGAACAAAATTTGTAACCCAAGGAGTGGCTAGCGTTATTTGAAGCCAAGTCATTATACCCTTGGTCCACCGAGACTCAGTGGTTATGAGAGTGGGAGAGACCCTCCCAATCTCAAGCTATTTCAGATGGGCTCTTTGTTCACAAACTCCCTTACTAGACACCATTTTTTTTAGAAAACCAAATCCTTCTATCTACTAGTGTAGGAGGTTGGACCTCTAAAGTTGTCTCACATACATATGGTTCTTTGTAGAGAGGAGAATTATGCCATGGGAGTTTCATGGGTACTGAACCTTGGCTACCCTAGAGAAGTGAGTTCCATGGAGGGGAACCAGTGAGGTCAAGCTTATAGTCATCTACTTTGAATAAGTGTAGCTTGGGAAACCCAAGTGAGAATTCAATAAGATATTATCACATTCCAGTCTTAGGATAGTACTTGTCTAATTTAATTATTTCTGGGAGAAATTGATTTTTGCTGAAATCACATATTTCTAGAAAATATAATGATTTAAGCCTTGAAAAGTTCAATTTAAAGAATTCAAATTGAAGAGGGTTTGATCAAACTACCTTAAATCAAACCCCCTTGGATAGAAGCCCACTAGTTTTAAACCATACCCATAGCAGAATCTCCTTTACACCTATCAAATGCTAATAAAAAATCACTTTTGATTTACCTTTTCGGGGATCAAATGAATTCATTTAAAATTTATTTTTTCCAAGTATTTAGTCCTTATTATAAGCTTCTCAAAAAGTATAATTTTAAATAAATTTAATTTGATTATTATATTTATTTTTTTATTTCTCGTGAATGTAGGTTTTTCACCGAAAATCAAGCTCTATATTATGCACATGTGGAAAAATAGCAGATTATTAAAAAAAAAAATTAGTGCAACAAATATTGAAGTCCTTGATCCAACAAAGAAAAAAAAAAGTGAATTTTGATACATACAAAAAAAGTTACGTGTTATACAATCGCACTATTTCTGAATTATAATTGGTTTGAATTCAAAACTTGATTAAAGAAAAAGTATTCAATAAAAAACTATCTAACTAAGTGGAAGCACTAGATATCAAAGTTGCAAATTTAAATTTGAAAGAATTAGAATTTTATCCTTCATGGAAAAAAAGTTATGTGTTATATGGTGAGTGTCACCTTTTAAAAATGTTGTTTTCTAAAAAAAACTAGTTTTGGAGGGAGATGGAAAAAGAAGTGCAATCTGATTCCAAAAAAATTGAAAAAAATATATTTAGAATCTATAGACAAAATTTCACGAAACTCTATTTTGCATCATCTTCTAATTCCTCATGGTTTAGTTGCTATAGGTGCCCGAAAGTGAAGATTTAGTTAAAAAAATATTTCAGTATCCAGTTTGGCCAAAAATTGTAAACCACTATTGTGGGATCACCCATATTGTGTTTTCTAAGTGTCTATTATTTTTCAAAAATTTGATCCAAAATAGTGAGTCAACAACTGAAAGTTTACAGAAAAATGCATCTATTCACCAAAAAAACATAATTGATAAACAGAGTTGCACTTGTTCACTAGAAAAACACATTTGTTACTTAGAGTCGCATCTATTTACCAGTCTGTCACATCTATCAAAAATGAGTCCAATCTATTAGTCACAAAAACTAAGTCACATTTGTTTACCAGTGAGTCACATCTATCAAATATGTCACATTTTCTTACTACTAAGTCACATATGTCAGAACAAGATGCATCTGCTTAACAAGACAATGCATCTAATATCTCAAGTCACATGTTTACACTTGTTACTAGAAAACTGCATTAGAAACTCTCTATGACACATCTAATTAGGTGAGCCAAATTTGCAATCTGGAACAACACATATGCCATGTCACAAAGTTGAACCTCTATTTACCAGTGCACTGTATGAGTTTGAAAATCACATATGATTAGTTCTGAGCCACATCTAATATAGTGAGTTGCATCTTTTTGATACAAAGTCGCATCTTCTTGATACAAACCGATACTTGATTGACAAGAAGACCACATCTAAAAAACAAAGCACATTTGTTGAATTCTATAATGCATATGTGATCTTGCAACACATTTTCCTAATAAACTAAAAACTCGAATTCACTATCAAAAACCAAAATCAAATAGTCATACCAGTATCTAAATTATCTTTTTATAGTGATCCTTGGACAAAAACCATAAATTTTTTTCATACTTTGCACAATTGCATCCTTTAGGTATCATTCAGCCATAGTGATAGGCATCCTAGTTGTAGATCTTATTTTCATCTTAATATTTTTTATTACCTTTAGAAGGATCATCATTTGCAAATCTTAGAATAGGAAATTTCCATGCTTTCGATAAACCCTCGCTACAATGAAAATTTTCATTGAACCTTGTCATCATATCTTTTTTTCCTACATGTGAGTCCTTCCAACTCATTAGTCTAGTCTAGGAGCTCACCTTATTTTTTAGTCCTATTCCTATGAAGCTCCCTTGTGGAAACTAAAATTGAAACCTAGGTTAAGCTTTAGCTGGTAGGTAACCTCTTTTAGAATCTTCCAAAATGGATCACTTAGACTTTTGTATATTTAGACACTATCATTCTAGGATAGAATCATTTTAGACATTCCTTATTTGCAAGAAAATATAAAAAAAGAAGCTGCATTCATTCCTTATTTGCAAGAAAATAACAAAAATGTAGATTAGATTCATAATCATCCATAGACTTAGTTTTTGCGTCACTTGCACTTTGAGCTTATTTTACATCATTGTAACAAAATATAAAAGGAAAGAAAGAGAAAATATGGATGATCCAAGTGATTTCATCAATCCATTATCGAACCCCTTTTTAGGGACATCTTCATCGACACCTAACAAGACTTTGTTAGACAAATTTGTTACTAGAGATGCACAAGGACACATTGTAGTGGAAGACATAGATGTTGCTACATAGGACCCTAAGTTTTCCTCCTTTGTAGATGACTATCTAGTGAATGATCCTCAATGATACTTAGCTAAATTTCTAGCAAAAGGTGCCAAGTTACCTCCTAGATTTGATATCCATACCTTACAAACTGTATCTACCGAAGGGACAAACACGACAACTACTAGTGTCACTATACCTCAAGTGACTACCACCATACCATTTGGAGTACCTACACAGAGTTCTCCAATGATAAACACATCTCCATTTGGTACATCTAGCTCAACATAGGGTCTAAAATTTACCATAGTGGCATCATCGTCCAATCCCTTTGGTCCTCTTATTGGGAACAAAAGACCTAAAATTTCAACTCCTATACTAAGTGTCAATGTCACTGGTACCATACCACAAATAGTAGCTATACCAAGTATCAATGTCACTAGCACTATACCATAGATTGGGGTCTCACAAATAGGAAACATACCCTCCTTTGAATATGGAAGCCAACCCCACCACTTCACACATTCCAAATCAAAACCCTTTTTCACATATTTTGAATCAAAATACATTTTCACAAATCTGAAATCAAAATCCATTCACACAGATTCTGAATCAAAACCCACTTTAAATATTGACACTTAACTAAAACCAATCACAACATGTTGGATTCCAAAATACGTACATAGAACCAAACAATCCAACACATCATTAACACAAGTTGATGTCCTATAGACACAAATGCATGCCCCACAAACATAGATGGATAATATGGTAGTGTCTAACAAGCCAACCTTTTCAGCAAAGGACTTATGCCCATTTCCCTTCAACAAATCATTATACATGACACCCTTCCCACATGGGTATGTTATACCAAACCTACCCAAGTACAATGGAAAGCACAATCCAATTGAACACATAAGGGAACTTTCCACAATGTGCATAGATGTCGCATACGACCCCACCTATCTTATGAGACTCTTTCCAAGAAGTCTTATTGGAATTGTACTAGAATGGTTTTCGGTTCTCTAATATGGCATAAAATCATGGGGTGAATTGGCTAAAAAATTCATTGAACATTTATTGTTTAATATCGACAATGAAATCAACATAGCGACCTTGTGTCACACTACACAATACGAAGGAGAAACTTCTATTTCCTTCTTCTAGAGATGGAGAATTATAGCTAGTTGATTTCATATAAAGATACCTAAGAAACAAAAAGTCACTATATTCCAGGAAAACCTCAACTCAAAATTGAGAAGTGACTTGAGAGTACATTGTTGCAAATCCTTTGCAGAACTAGTGTAAAAAGGTCTCATACTAGTTAAAGGCCTCATTGAAAAAGGGGAACTCAAGCCACCCAACAGATATCCAATTTTCTGGAACACCCCTAATGATAGAAACAAGTTTTAGTCTTAGAATAAAAATGTTGCCAATGATGGGGTCGTTGATGCTAAAACCTTACAAGTAGGACCAATCATTACACTTAGAGGAAAAATCCCCTCTACCAAAACATTCAACATCGTCAATCAAACCCCCAACACTACCCAAAACACCTAGCTACCACAAAAACAGAGGAGGTTTGCAAAACATGAGTTCACTCCCTTAGGGGAACCCATTGAATCAGTCTTCAAATAACTGTTGCAACACAATCTCATACAAATCCAAGATCCAAGACAATACGATCCAAGGCAACTCAAGCCATTTTGGTGGGATGACAATGCATTTTGTGATTTCCATTGGACTAAGGGACATAGCCTACAAAATTTATGACAACTGAAAAACATCATACAAGACTTTGTCGAGAATAAAACTATTGAAGTTGGTGGATAGAAACTGACATCTTCAAATATTGATCACAAGGTCTTTTCTGATCCATTACATAATCATGGGAAAGGAAAAGTCCCCATTTAAAGAAACAAGACCAATACTTCCACCAACTATGCTAATGTCAAGCATGGTCATAGTGGCCCCATCATAAATCACATCCAAGCTATTGATGAGCATGTCAACACTATCACCATAAATAAAACTCCTAAGTGTGCTATCAACACTCATTGAACCATGATCACCATCCAAGGCCCTCCATCACACCAGGCACCAAAAACTTCCAATCCATAGTATAAATTACTTGACTAGTTGGGGAAGACCCCACCCCAAATCTCTATCTTGGAATTGTTATGTATCTACCCCTATCACCGATCCATTCTAGACAAGGCTTTACAAAGCAAGACGTTACCCAATTACCTCAATGTCAATTGTTTCCAAGAGATGGTAGGCTGCTTAACCAATAATCATCATGCTACCTTCTCTCAAACAAGACTATACAAATAAGAAGACAAATCATAATGACCTGTTACACCTTGAAGTCCTTGTTCATAAAACCAAAGTTAGACAAGTCTTGGTAGACAAAGGAGCATGGTTGAACTTTTTCATTTTAAAATTGGTTAAGTCATTAGGCTTCTTAGAGGCATGTATGGACACCACCAAAATCATTGTCATTAAGACTTGTGATCATAAAGAATGAAAAATAAAAGGGAGTTGTAACAATCCCCATCAAAATTGGTCCAACAATTATGGAGAAAAATTTTAGGTTTTGGATCTTGTCTTGCCCTATAACTTTCTGCTAGGCAGACCATGGATTCATGCTATGAAGGTGGTCCCTTCCACATATCATCAATGTCTAAAATTACCCTACAATGGCATTGAGATTACAATACATGGTGACCCAGATCCTTTCCAACATTGTACTAATCTACAAAACATACCCCAATGCCTGGTGCCTGCAAACCAAGAAGCTTCACCATCCAATTCATCCCACTATGTCAATCCATCTTCTCTTTCTAAAACATTAACTTTGCCATCATTACCTTCCATTCCTACAATCGAGATCCAAGATAAGGGTTTTGGAGAATATCACATGAAGGCAACTTATTATGTTAGCCATATGGTTCCTCCTAAATCATATAGTTTACCTACAACAAATAGGAAACAGTCAATGGTCACCATAGACATTCCCCCAACAACCTTCACAAAATGGGGAGAATTGAGTAAGGAAGCCATAAATGAAGATAATGTGTCCTCTTGGTTATACAAAGAGGACAATGAAGAAAATCCTCCACTTTCTCAGATACCTACAGATCAATATGGAAAAGGTTTCACCATAATGCAAAGCAAGGGATATAATGGACATAGTGGCTTAGGCTTACATTATTTCAAAATGGCTGAAAGGCCTAGGAATTGGATTTCAACTGCTCTAGATTGGAATTTCTAGTACCACATCACCTTAACTCAAGGAAGTAAGTGCTTCTAAAATTATTGAGACATTTGATGAGCCATCTGACTAACCCTACTGTGATTCCCTTGACTCTAAAAAATATGAGTGGGAATCCCTATCCTCCACCTTTGTCATGGACCTTGATAAGCTATTTGGAGAACTTGACCAAATGTTAAAATCATCACCAAATCCATTGAATTCCTATCCACCAAATACTTTGAAAAAAGAGGAATAATTTAAAAATTACTAATGGGAAACTCTTGATCCTACCTCTTGGGAACCTAAAAAATCCACTTTAGATAACCACACCTTGACTATAGGCACACCTTAGAATCCCCCTATGCCCAACAAAAAGAGCAAAGAGGATTTGGTAAGAAACCTTTGTGACTATGTGAAGAACTCAAATTTTACCTTGACCCCTTTGAACTTTGACACCTTCGATGGTGACATGCCTTTAGTGTATCCCCAACTCATTGATTGGGACCAACAAGACACACCAATCTTAGACATTTTTGAGAATGATGAAGCAATAGCTAAGTTCCTGGGACTATGAGAAGGCATACCTAGTGGTGATCATAAGGTTGGATTTACCATAGACTTGGATAACATGGCATATTTTGGAGAATCTATTCAACCCTCCAGTCACAAAAATAAGAAAAAAATGACAAAAATAAAAATGATGAGTCTCTAGCTGAAATTGAAAGGCACCTTTAGATGATGAAAAAGAAAAAAATAAGGATGCATCGGAAGGAAAAAACCTCTCTGAGGCACCCAAGGATGGAGGTTTGAACATTATCCTAGTTGCTCAAGAAAAGTCACCTATGTTAGTCGAAGAATCAGTGGAAATCAATATAGGCACTCAAGAGAATCATCAGCTAGTATATTTTGTAACATCATTGACAGAAATAGAACAACCAAAATTATGCAACTTCTTCACACAAAGATAGACCAATTTTGCACGGTCATATGTTGACATGCCTATGATGGATCTTGAACTAGTAATACATCATTTTCCTTTACAACTAGGTGTTAAACCAGTGAAATAAAAGTTTAGAAAATGCACCCACAAATTGCTCTACTAGTCAAGGCTGAATTGAAGAAACTATTGGGTGTTGGCTTTATCAAATCAATTAACTATGCGGATTGGATTTCTAATCTAGTACCAATCACAAAATCAATAGGGGGCATCCACATCTGTACAAATTTTAGAGATATAAACAAAGCATGCCCTAAATATGATTCTCCTCTCGTAAACATTGACATGATTCTTGACTTAACAATAAGATATGAGATGTTATCCCTTATGGATATATTTTTAGGGTACAATCAGATCAAATTTGCAATTGAATACCAACCTAAGAAAACTTTCACCTATCCATGGGGAACATATTTCTAGAGTGTCATTCCCTTCAAAATAAAAAATTTTGGAGAAACATATCAACGTGTCACACTATTTTTCATGACCTCATACACACTCTTATGGAGGACTATGTTGACGATTTGATAGCTAAATCAGTGACAATGGATAATCACTTAAAGGTATTAGACAATATTTTTCAAAGGCTAGAAGAGTATAAGGTGAGGCTAAATCCAAAGAAATGTTTGCTTGATGTCAAATTAGGAAAACTTCTAGGGTATATCATTTCTAGATGAGGCATTAAAGTAGACCCAACAAAGGTGAAATCTATAATAGATATGCCTCCACCAACTAATCTCAGTCAACTAAGGACACTACAAGGGAGACTACAATATATCAGAAGATTCATATTGTATTTAGTAGATAAGACACATCCTTTTCAACATTTACTTAAAAAAAGAGTACCATTTGTATGGACAAGTAAGTGCTAGGAAGATTTTCACTTGATCAAAGAGTACCTACTCACACCACTAGTCTTAATGCCACCTATGGAGGGACGACCATTGATTCTCTATATTTCAACCACCACCTTAGTGCTAGGAGCATTGCTTGAACAAAATGACAATGAGGGTCATGAATGGGAAGTATATTATATTAGTTGCACTTTGGTACTAGGTTATGATCTCAATTATAGTACCATTGAATGTGCTTTTCTTGTAGTAGTTTTTGCTACTCAAAAACTTAGGCACTACATGCTAAGCCACCAAACCATGTTGGTTGCAAAGATAGATCCTCTAAAATATCTCCTTAGTAAGGAAACATTAACAAGATGACTAGCTAAATGGGTAATGGTACTCAGTGAGTATGATATCCAGTATGTAGAAAGGAAAGATATTAAAGGACAAGTCATTGTTTATCAGTTGGTAGATGCATCGATACAAGAAAATCACCCTTTAGTTGTAGATTTTCCTGATGAGTTTATATTCACCATTGACACGAGCATGACATGGAAATTATACTTTGATGGGTCCCAAAAAAATCATGGTTCAGGGGCTGGTATATTTTTTATCACACCATAAGGTGACTCTATTCCTAATTCATTCAGGATTTCTTTTCCATGTACCAAAAACATAGCAAAATACAAGGATCTTGTGATAGGACTATGCATGGCAGTCAAATGGAAGATCAAGAACCTATAGGTTTATGGCAATTCTCAACTGGTAATCTGATAAGTAAATGATGATTATGAGACTAAAGATGAAAAGATAGCTCCACACAAACACATGGTAGATAGTTTCAAAGGGTACTTTGACAAGGTTGAATTTCATCAAATGGCTCGTGTTCTAAATAGGGTAGTAGATTCCATGGCTACTGTTGCTTCACTCTTAGACATACCTAGCAGCATGCCTAAATTTGAGTTTTTGGTAGAACAACTTTTGGTCCCTACCTAGAACATCCCAAATTTGAAGATGGTGTGTGAGATTGTTGGTCCCAATTCCCCATGGTATAAATACATATACGACTACCTCCATGCCAAAATCCTACCCCTGGACCTTTCCAATAACCAACATAGGACATTTCTCCACAAATCAGCCAAGTACACCATCATTAGAGACACCCTTTATAGATGTACCCTAGAAAATACCCTATTGAGATGTCTCAATACTAAAGAAGCAAAAACAACCTTCTATGGGGTACATGAGGGTATATGTGGATCCCATTCTAGCAGTCCTACCTTAGCTAAGAAGATTATGAGACTAGGTTTCTATTAGCCTACCATGGAAAAGGACTCATATATCTTTGTCAAGAAATGTTGAAAATTTCAGGTACATGGAGACTTGATACATGCACCAACATAGGAGCTCTATCCCATAACGTCACCATGGCCCTTTGCCTAGTGGGGAATTGATCTCATAGGTAAGATGCATCCCACATCATCCAATGACCATAAGTTCATTATTACTACCACTGAGTATTTTACAAGTGGATTGAAGCTACTCCCATAACCTACATCACCGACACATAGATTTCTAAGTTTATCCTAAAGTATATCATGTGTTGGTATGTTGTCCCTCAGTCCATACACATAGATAATGGTTGTCCATTTAAAAACAAATAAGTCTATCATCTTTGTGAAGAATTCCACATCCAACACCACTTTTCAACTCCATATTACCCACAAGATAATGGCCAAGCTGAGGAATCTAATTAAACAATCATTAGAATACTCAAAAACACTATCAATGATGTTGGTCATGATTTGCATTTACAACTTAATCCAGCCTTATGGGCTTACTATACAAGCATCCATACTCCCACTAGTGCCACTCCATATTCCTTAGTATTTGGTTCTAAGGCCATCTTTCCTATTGGGGTTGAGATCCCTTCCCTAAGGGTATCCTTAAAAGGTCATATTGACGACGAAGAGTACTGTATTTCATGACTACATGAGATAGAATTTCTAGATGAATAGAGACGGAAGGTATTAGATCATCTCGAAGAAAATAAAAAATAATCTTTGTCATATCTACAATAGGAAGGTCTTGAATAGAAATTTTGATATCGATGACCTGGTCTTAATCGAGAATCCCAAGAATCAAGTTGAAAGAGAAAAATTAGAAAAGTTTGAACCAAACTAGTTAGGACCCTACATTGTTATAGAAGAAGTTGGATCAAGAGCATATCAACTCTCTACTCCTGAAGGATAACCATTATCAGCACCTATCAAAAGTCTTCATCTGAAGAATTTTTACCCATAGCTTTTGAGAGCATTTCCTTAATCATCAAAAATACAAAAAAAAAATCAACAAATAAAAAAATTAAAAAATCAAGAAAATAGTAAACAAAAATAAGTTATCTAATAGTGAAAACCACTTCGGTGTCACTTTGGATAAGTACCATGGTGAAAACCTAGGAAATAGGCATCATTCCAATTTGACTTCCCTATACATACCACCTATCTTTATTATCCATATCCTTGTACATATCATATATCTTTCCCATTCATTGCTTGTACACACCATTCATAATAAATGGTTGTCTTTTTCATGACTAGGAATGATTGACATCGAGTGCACTTTGCATCCCTCTTCCTATCCTATTCATAATCAATTGGTCTTATACCTGACTAGGGGAAAGCACTTGACTTATGTCATATTGGTTCTTACATTGGGTGTTTTGAAGACATAAAACAATGAAAAAATCCAAAAATATTACAAAAATTTCCTAAAAAAATCCAAAAACACCAGAAAACTTAAAAAGACAAAAAAATCAAAACATGTCAAAAATCTAAAAATAGAGTCAGAGTCAGTTGCACTTGTCAGTCTTTGTCATTTGTTGAACTACGTTGCCTCTGCGACTAGATGTAGGGAAGGCCATTTGCCAATGTTCCCCTGAGGCATTAGGTAAGTCCTTTTAGGTGTTTCTGTATTAAATCATGACCCAATACATTTTCTATATGACAAAGTCATTGGTCATGTCGAACTACGAGGTCTTTGCGTGTATAATGTAGGCAAGGCCATCATTCGATGAGCCCTCGAGGCTGCACTAGGTCAGTCCATTAGGGTTCATCACATTAACTACTAGAAACATCAAATATCTTCATACAAATCAAGATTTTTATAGTTAGTCTTCTCAGTCAAAGTCTAGTCGAACTATGAGGTCTTTGCATGTATAACGTAGGAAATGCCATTAATCGATGATCCCCTAAAGCCACACTAGGTAAGTCCTTTAGGGTTCATCATCAAGAACAAATAGTTATTGACACATATATCAAGTCATCCATTAACAAGATGAACAAGCCAACAATTTCATCAAGTCAAATAAAAAAAAAATTCAATGCAACAAACAAAACAAATCAACCCATGTCTGCTATAGGATGTGTCCTTCCTAAAAAATAGACATCATCAAAATAAAAATCAAATTATGTCTTATACAGGATGGTTCCTTCCTGAATACATACACTATCAAATAATCAATATAGCCTTACATAGGCTATCACATCAACAAAATCAAACTCAATGTCTTATACAATACGTTTCTTTCTAAAACCAGGATTTTAAAATACCTTATATAGATAGTCACAAAATTGAAACTAGACTCAATGTCTTATACGGTATGTATCTTTCCAGAAATCAGTCTCTATCAATCAATCATCTTATCAATCAAAACAATCAAAAAAATAGATCAAGTTTTGGCAAATATTTTACTGGCTTTTGACTTTGTGGCTTGTTGATTTTTTCACTTTATTTGTCTTTATCTTGGAATCCTATTACTAAGCTTTCTCAAGGATGTCCCATGAAGGATTTAGAGAAGAAATGATGTATCATGACTCTCTTTTCTTTGACTATTGTTTTTCAAATATCTTTTATCTTTGATTTTTGAGTCATGTTACTAATTTCCTCAAGGATGTCCCATGAAGGATTTAGAGGAGAAATGATGTATCATGACCCATCTTTTATTTGTTTACTGTCTGTGGTTTGTCTTGGAAAAAATACTGAGGCAACTTTTCCCTCAGTATGAGCCAAGACACTCCTTGTCTATGACTGTCTATTTTTAGTAGGTGGATGACCTTACACACCTTGATCTATATCATATCATGGTGTTTCTCCATCCGTATTAGTTACCACCCAATGATGATTTAATGTAAGGCCTATTGTGTTCCAGAAAAAACATCAAACATTCCTAATACTAACATCCATGTCTTTTATTATTCATCTTCTTTTTGCACTAACATTTCTTCTTTCTTGTATTATGACGGAGTCCTATGACACACCAAAATATAAAGCATCCTGCAAATGCAATCATGCTAGAAACATGTAAATATCATACATTTTAAATCATACATAAATGTTGCATTTGAAAATAGAAAAACATAAGCATCTATCACATCTAGGAAATCATGGCATAATAGGCATTTATTAACATAGATTATATAACATATCACACCACATGTAGATAGCATTGTTGAATTGTAGATTTTTGGCTCCTTGCACTTCTCTATGTTTTTTCAATTTTGTGACTATCTATATAAGGTATTTTAAAATCTTCATTTTAGAAATAAGTTAGCTAAATACAATTAAATGATCTATATGACTTATTATGTATGCAAAATCTATGATTTATGCTATGTTTGAAAAAACATGGTGTAATGCAAAAATGAACTAGAAATGGATGCAAATCTTAATAGAAATGAGCCAAACTGAAAATGTGCACCTAGAACCTTGATGAAGACTAGAAATTACATTTGAGATACTACTGATGTTTTTTAGGCCTGGTGGGACTCATTCGCCATTCTGGGAAAATCAGTCCCATTTCTAACAAAAGGTTACTAAAAAATGTAGAAAACTCAGAATTGACCCTAGAGTGGGACTCATTCACCACCCATGGTGAATGAGTCCACTTTTGAATTTCTAGATTTTCAAAAGTGGATTCCAGAGCTTTTGATCTGCACTTTGATATTCTACAGGTGTCTACTTGCAAAACTCTAATTTACTGGATTGAATATGATATTTTGTTGATATTTTGACTAGTTGAATAAAGAGAGGACTTTAGCAACCTTGGAACTTGATCTTCAATGATTTCTAATTTTTCAAGGGACCTAAATCTGCAAACACACATGAAGAGAAGAAGAAATGGTGAATGCTAGGGCATATGGAGGTTTGCCTTGATCAAACGTCGTTTAGGTAATTAAACCAAAATGATAAAAAGATGTAATGAAACATGCAATAATGGAATTAATGACTTTTCCATGAAGAATAATCTTGAAAGTTGTTGATCTGGTGTTTTGCACACTTTCTCAACACAAGCAATATGTGGATGCACTACCTCTCTTGAAAGGAGACTTCTAACAACAAGCTGTTGAAAATATCCCCAAGGTTTCTTAGTTGTCAGGTCATGAATTGAATGGAATTCCTCAGTTGATATTTGATGTGATTTTTTTGGTCATCATAGGACAAACTTACATAGATGGTTGCAAAGTGGATCTTGCAAATTGAAGTTTCTTGAATGGAAGTTGATGTACACTTTGCTGCAGGTTTGAACAACCTAAATGTTTAATGTTTTCTTAAGTTTTAGCTTTACAATGTGAAATGAACCTTGGCATGCGCTACTTCTACAATCTGCAACTAACTATGAATAGTAATCATGGATTTTATGCTATGGACAACTTCCTTCAAATAAAATTTCACTTAACTAGAAAATTCACAATCTCATAGAATTTGTTCTATCTTCTAAGGTCTATAGATTTTTCACCATATTAATCCATGAACAAAGATAAAATTTTGAAGTAGCTTTAAGTTTAAGTGCAGACTAACTTTACATAGCCATTTACCAGCAGCAAAAAACAAAAGGTATGGACTAGGAAGGTATCTACACAATAGAAATTTTCATAACCACAAAGCAACATTACCAAATCTATCAAAGAAAACTACAACTAACTAAAACAATAAGAAAAATCTAACTAAAACATCTAACTATGGGAGATGAATCATGAAACATGTAGAGAAACTCAGAAATGCACCAAAGTGAATGTATTTCTATTAAAATTTCTATAGCATGTCATTACAACAACTAAACTCTCTTTAAAAATGAGAGGATACCCCCAATTTATAGTTTCCAAAAAGTAGAATGAATGGCCAAGATTCACCATAAACTAGGGTTCTACCTACCCCCCAATATATTATAGATTAAAATACAACTTTGTCCATATCAAAATTAGCAGTTGGAGCTTTTCAACATCAATGATTTTTTATTGTAGCACTTGATAACTCCATTCTTGGGATAGTTCAGTAAGCTTTTCCCAATCTTCATCATACTTGGCAGTGTGGTCTTAGAACAATTCTAACTAGGCAAAGGCTCGAGCAGCAAAACTCATGAAATCAGTGGTAATTTCATCTGACATCTCATCCTTAGTCCTCTTGTGGAAGTGGGGCTTTATCTTCTTTGGGTCCATCTGTACGACATACATATCATATCATGTCATTAGTTTCAAGTACCAGACACAATCAACTATGATTTCCTTAGCCCATTCAATGTATGGATCCACTTTTTCAAGAACTTACTCCAACCTATCCTTTCGGTTCATGAAGTCATTCTTCCATACATTCACTAGCCAATGGTCATCCTTATTAAATGCAAGCTCTTTCTCCCAAGTTGTGCTTGGCATCTTGAGAATAGCCTTGATTTTTGGGTAAGTGGAGTTGTATCTCCTTGAGAAGTCAGTGCAAAGTTTCCTCATACCCTCAAGAGACTATTGTAAATCAAAAAACTTGTTTGCCCATGTTCCCTATGTAAAAGACCTGTCAGAACCAACTCTTTGTGGTCTTTTCCAAGTTCTTCTTTTCGAGATTGTCAATTTTCTCCTTTGATAGAAACTATGGTGGGGACAAAGATGTGCTAGGCATTTCCTCCATTGAGGACCATTGTTGGATGTAAGCTGCCAAATCAACTACTTGAACCTTAAGCACTTCTTTTGAAACCTTACCCTATTGAATAAAATACACCATCATGGTGATAGACTCTTGGAGGTGATCCACCTTTTTCTCTATAGCAGCTATTCCCAAATTAATGGTGGAGACATTATAACTTATACCTTATGTGCCCACCACTGGTGTGGCTAATTGTAGGGTCCTTGATCTATAGGAATACATCATCACCTTGGATCTGATTTTAGGCTTCTTCTCTTTTCTAGTAGTGATCTATGCTCAGGCTAGGATAGCCTCCAATCTTTCCTTTATATCACTCAAGGTGGGAGCCTTTTTTTCCAGTTTCTTTTCTAGCCATTCAGGCATCTGAGTCTTTCCTTTGGGTGAATCATTGTCACCTTTTTCTTCATCCCTTATGAATCCAATTTCTTCATCTTTGGAAACATCCTTCTCCACTCTAGTATCCTCCCCCTTTCCTTCATCGGAGTCTCGAGTGAATTCTATGCACTTTATTGGGGACTTGGTGTGCAGGTGCTTTTTGGGACTTTACTCCCTCTAAGCCTCATTTTCTTTCTCTTCTTTATTTTCCTCATCAAGTTCATCTTCATTCCCGTGCTCCCCGGGTTGCTCTATTTCAGGGCTCTTATCAGCTTGGATCTCCTTTTTAGGTTGATCTTCTACATTTTCCTCTTCCTCACATGGAGGTGACATATCTTCATGCTGTTTCTTTTCTTGCTCTTCTTGCCTTGCAGGAAGAGGCATCTCATCACCATGCCTGGGGCCTTCTTCTTATTGTTCACCTGTTGGAGGTTGCATGCTTTCCTCCATCTTATCACCTTCTTTTCTTCTTTCTTTGGAACATGGTCTTTCTATTTCTTCCCCAACATCCTTTAATTTTTGGGCCAACTCTTCCACAAAGTCAAGATTGAAAGTCTACACAATTAATTTTCCTTTGACATCTTCTTCTTCATATATGCTTTCAAAAGATCATGTTTCTTCTTCCTCACAAAGTACTTTTTCAATTTGGAGGTGCTCATATTTTTGATGCTCATGGTATTCATCCACTTCTTCCTCCATTTTTTTTGCTGCTTCAATCTCTCACCTTTCCCATTCTATTGATATTTCCATTGTGGCCTTCATCTTTGAGGGATCAGTTGGAGGATTTAAAATTGGAACACTGGCGAGGACTTGCGCTAGGGAAGCCTGGATGGTTGGATTTATTAATACTTCAAAAATTTATAAAGGAGAAGTTTTCATGTGTTGGGAAAAGCCTTTGGAAGTGAGAGTGTTGGTATTGGAATTGTTGTTGTTGCCAGTCATAGCAATATGGTTGGAGACATGGAGGCATAGGAAAGTAGAGAAGTGGTGGCAGAGGAGGATTCAAGTACCATGACTAGCCTAGTTGGTGAAGAAGAAGCCACGAGGATGGAGATGTCCACCACAGGTGTTGATGTGGTGACCATGGCTTGAGAAATGGATGGAAGGGCACTAGTATCAGGGGCATCTGGTGGGGACTTTGGCTGATATGTCTCCATCTCTTCCCCTTTGTGAAGGGGATCCTCTTGAATGACAGGCATTGTAGTAGTACCACTTGACCTTTTATGTTTCTTTGAGGACTCACCCTTCAAAGCTTTCCTTTCATATACTTTTGGATTTGGTTGTTGCTCCTCAGTCTCTTTTCTTTTTCTGGAGTGATTGAGTGGAGGATATTTTGATGTTTCTCCTGTCGAGGTTGTAGTAGATCCATGATCTGTTGCACTAGGTTCACTATTGAGCCCTTGATAGGTTAGGACAATCCATTGTTGCTTTAGTTGGGCTACTTGTCTATTGACCCATTCTTTGGTATGAGCCTTGATCAACTTAGTCAGAATATTAGGGTCAGCAAACTCTTGCTCATCCCAATCTATTGAAGGTAGTGGAAAGCTAGCAGCTGCATTGTACCTAAGATCCACAACTGTGCTTTCATCTTCCTCAAGTTGATCAAGTACAAGAAACAAAATCAGTCTTTTTACAAAGTAGGTAGTCATTCACATGTATATTCTCATGCGCACCTCCTTATCATCTTGGAAATTTTCCTAGCAATCTTAAATGTGATGTAGATGGGTGTAGTAAGGTACAAGTGCTTTCCTTATTTTCCCATAAGTGTCCATTCGTGGACGATCAATATGAAGCTAGAAATGATATTCATCCAACTCCTCTAAATTTCCAACACACTAAGAGGTTTGTAGCTTGTACATCTATTGGCCAAAATAAAAGGGGACAAGGGATCCCTTCCAAATTCCTATTGCTAAGGAGAGAATGTATGTGTCACAGCTACTGAGAGAGTTCCAACAATATAATCTGGTCATTAGGATACCGGGGTAGCTTGTTCAGCCTTTCTATGTAGCCTTGGGCACAAATGTATGTGAACTTGGGATACTGACTGAATAGAAAGGCATATGGTTTGAGGAACACTTGAGCATTGTGTGAGACTCACCTTTTGAAATTGCCTCAAAGCAACCTAACAATGTGACCTATGAAAGTGTCATTCACCCTGCAATAGTCCCTCTTGAAATTTTTAAACTACAACTAAGGGTGTCTATCATAAACCTTTAATTATTGACCTAATCCTTCATCTAGTGCTCTGAACAGTCCATAGTACTGTCTTCATTCAGCCAGCAAGTAAACAAGGTAAGATTTCATATAAAACTTGGAGGTTTTCTTAACAATCATGAACTACTACTAGAAGTAGTCACTTATTATTTCCCCTAGTAGAATGTGGTCTGTGTGGCACCGTCCTCCTTCCCATGAATAATCTACTCAACAAAGTAATCCATCCACTCTTGTAAGTATGCAGCAGGAGGAAAACCCAACACTTGGCTTAGAAAAGTTACTAAGTCATGATAATCTTTAAAGAAATCACTGCGAAAGAGTTCTTGGGGAACTTTTGTAGCACTATACCTTTTGTATTTTAACCAATATTGGTTGATTAGATTCTTGCATCCACTAGGATTTTCATCCCACATTTCCTTGTAGTCTAAGATAGTAGGAATCTCAATTTCTCTGAAGGTGGGAATGTGGAAAGTTTTCTTTATGGCCTGGGGAGACATGTCAGCTAGAATGTTCTCATCTTTGTCTACTATTATCTGGGTCTCAGGTTGGTATGATTTCCTACAAGCCATGACTAGTTCAAGAGCTATAAGAGATGGAGGAAAGCTTGTAGCTTTGGAAATTCAACTTCCCCTGATTAACCTGGCATTATATGTGGTCAGGTTGACTCTGACTCTTTTTAATTTCATCAATATCGATATGGCTAATATTGGTATCTATAATTTCTTTCCAATCTATAATGATATTTGAGTGCAATAGCTCCCCTTGGAATTGGTACTTCATTTGGTTCTTGTCCTCTTTTCCATGAAGAGCTTTGCCTGATTTGTTTCCTTTGTCATTTTCTATGACAACCCCCAAGGGTCCTACACTTGTTTTCATATATCCTGCAAACAAAGACATGATGAGTACAATCAAGCATGAAGACACTGATGTCAACCAAAATCCCTGTCAGATGAATTCTAGTTAGATAGCTCATCATTCATGAAATAAAACATTTATTTTGAGATGTCATTAGTAGTTTTGAGAGGGGAATTTTGTCAACTCGAGCCCCAAGGACCCAACTTCCCTAGAAGGAATGTCATTTTGAAGGGAAAACAAGTTAGGGCAATATGTATGGTTTCTCCCTACCTAAGATTTTGATGGTTTGAAAGGCGTATGCAAGAGAGGGTTCAATTTAAGTATGTTGGTAGAGACTTGTTTCTAGATTGGAGGTCATTTAGATCTTCATTAGGTCACTCATAACTATGAGGAGGGAAAGCCATCTAAGGTTTGTCATTTGAAATAGCATGCACTAAGCGGAATTTCAGGGATGGAGTTCTAGTGGACTAGACCATGCATCATGTTTAGCTTTCAAATTTTCATGGTTATAAATCCACTAACAATTAGACTAGTAGACTCAAGTGTTTGGAAGGATGGGTTTATTTTTCCTTTTGTAAGGGCTAAGAGGGGATGGACTCCCAATAGTGGAAACCCAATGGACAAGAACTAGTGAAGATGAAGGCACTTAATTTTTCATCATTTGTTGTTCAAGTGACTTTGGGACACTCAAGGCTCAAAGGGTGGAAAGTGGTCACTAGATAGCCATGAGAAATGACAAAGAAAGAGCAGAGGTCCATAGATGGAACTCTTCAAACTAGGACCTAAGGACACTAGGAATGTGGTAGTTCATTTGTTTAACTCAGACAACAAATGATGAGGCAAGTTCTGAGGCTCGGGTGGACCAGACCATTTTTTAATTCAAAACAACAAAGACTATGAGGCATCCTAGGCATAGAACTCCATGGGAGTAGGTCCGGGAAGCATGAATGGATGTCGAAAGTTCAAGTTTGTTAAGTCCTGATGGTGAACCGTCAAAGGAGATCCAAGATCACAGGCCCCAGGAAACATGACATCATTTCAAACTTGTTTGAGTTTGAAGTTTCTAAATGATGAAGGGGAGGCTCAGGTTTGGAGGACACAGGCACTCTATGGGAAGAATGATGCTGAGGTGATAAAGTTCTGGATTTGGTTTTATGATGATTTGGAGGTTTTCTTGAAGTTTTACATGGTATTTTTAGGTCTGACCTTCCTCCATCAAATGAACACATTTAAACCCCATTTTTTCCACCATTTAAATGTGAAAATCACTAAAAAACCACATGGAAAGCTTGACAGTGAAATTACCTCAAGAAGTGGAGGAGGCTACCGAATCTATGAATAATTAGTCAATGAAGGCAACAAACATGGGGCAAAAAGAGTTGAAAGTACTAGACTCTTCTAAACCTGCTATGAACTCTTCTAGCCAACCTGACATGTGAAAATGATAGGTTGATCCAATTATTTATACCCCTAATGGCATTTAATACATCTCATTAATGTATGGCTGGTGAAAAGTTGGTAAGTTCAAACCTCAAGATGGCGGTAGGAGGTCCGGAACCCAGAGACTAGAAGGACACGAGCAGATGGTCATTCAAAAGTTAAAGTGAAAAACAAACTCACAAGAGGTAGAATGGGATTTTGGGGCTAGAAGTATTACAAAGAATGGTCATTCGAAAGGGAAAACTCACAACAAAGATCTAGGTAGAGAAATCCAATGAAGTGGGCCCGAGGCGAGTGGAGGATGGAAATTTTTTAGTGCAAGTTATGAGGTTGGCAGTTGGGGAGCTAGGTCTTGGGGCACGAGAAGGAAAAGGTCTTTAGCCATTTTAAAATAGTGAATGCATGACAGAAATTCAGAGAGGGAAACCTGATAGAATAGACCTAGAAAGCCCCGAGGCTACTAGCAAAGGAAAACTGCCAAAAGAACTTCGTGAGGACCTAGGACTCAGAAGATTTTGAGGTTATAAAACATGGTCAACTTAACATGAGACTTTGGAGGCACACTAACCATTGAAGACACCAAAACGAGGGCACACACAATGAGGCGGTGACAAAGAAGTCTGACAATGTGAAGAAAAGAGAGGGTCCCTATTCTGAATGAGGCATGTGTGCTAAGGGCACAACAAATGGTGACTCCACTAGGAAACACTCCTAAGCATTCTGAGGGTAAGTTTTCATTCAGAACTCAGAATCTCTCATTTTGAAAACTAAGGGTCAACTACTATAAGTGAACTATGAGAATAGGGTTCTTGGTTTGGTCAATCTATGAGACATCTCAGAAGTGTGTGTGTGGTGAATTCTTTCCCTCCCTCGGGAACTAGGATAGGTTGTGGCTACTCAAAAGAATCAAGCTACTTAAATAATCCAACACCAAAAGTAACCTAGACATTGCCCCACTACTAGCCAGGTATCCATAGCCTTGACAGAGTTGTCATTGTGACCCAGTCGAGTGTCCATAGCCATGATAGAGTTACTCACGCACCCATACGGTTGCTTGATTTATAGAATTATTTACTTTTTCTTTTTTCTTTTTGATACTTGTTTTTGCACTTTATCCTTTTTCTCAACCGTGTAAGCATTGAAGCCTACAATGGGTTTGAAAGCCATAGTGATCACTAGACAGGACTTAAAATTTTTCACTTACTAGGTTATCATAATAGCCATTGTACAACCCTTAGGAAATATTTAATGTGCATTTTGGTGCAATATTTGAGATACATATAAAAAGATCCATCCAAGGATTGAGTTCTTAGATGAGGAATTCATTCTTGAGTAGCTATCAAAGATCAATATTCAAGAATGAATGCTTAACCAAAGAACACTAAGGATGGGAAGCAAAGTGAGCCATTCATTGAACAAGTATAGCCACTGTATCGAGAATGAGGGACCCCTCACTAATGTAAAACAACCATAAAATAGACAAATGGAACAATGCAAAACAACAAAATGAAAACAAAGCAAAAGGAAACCTAACCTAACCTATGTACAGGTATTTACAATTACAACTCTACACGAGCTCACATTTGGAAGTAATGCTTCAAGTGTTTCCCATTGATACGCAATGGGACATCTTCACTAGTGAGGGTCTTGAAATGAAAAGCATTGTCTCCTAGGATTTCAGCTATTTGAAAGGGGCTCAGCCAAAGCTTCTCGAATTTGTTATGCCCCCCTTTCTTTTCATGGGCCTTGTCCCAACACATGACTAGATCTGCAATTCTAAAGGCCTTGATTTTGGATTAATGATCGAACCAACATTTGGCTATGCCCTGGTGTTTGGAAAAAAATTCTATTGCGTTGTCTCGTACTTCCTCTATGTGCAAAAGCTTAGCTAACAGAGCTTCTCTACAATCTCCCCCTTCATAAAAGTAATTGATAAAATAGAGAGTGGGGATTTTCAGGTAGATTAGAATGACAGGCTCTAAGTCATAAACCAAATGAAATGGGAATCACCAAGGGCAGCCTTGTGACAACTGTGGTCTTCCCAAAGGGCGAATCGGAGTTGGGTATGCCAATCCTTGGGATTCCTATCTTGCAATTTCTTGATCACGGTTATTAGATTCTTGTTTGTGGACTCAACAAGGCCATTGCCCTAGGGGTAGTAATTGGATGAGAAATTAAGGGCTATTCTATAATTAAAAGCCTAGCTAGCAAATTTTAAAGAAGCAAATATAGGTCCATTGTCACATACCAATGCATAAGGGAAACCAAAGCGATTTAAAATAAAAATTTCAAAAAAAATAGTGACTACCTCAGTTGTGCATTGTCTACATGTGATTGCTTTTGTCCATCTAGTGTAATAATCAATAGTGGTTAGAATATACTTGTGTCCTACAAATGATAGAGGGATTACCAGACCATGAAATTTAGGCCCCTTTATGCAAATGGTTTCACCTCCAAAACTAGTTGTAGTGGGGCAGCAACATTCTTCTCCTTCGTAGTAGTAAGCTGACACATATGATAGGAGCGAACATGGTTGTGATCATCCTTAAAGACTTTGGGCCAGTAATATCATGCCCTTAATATTTTATGTGTGGTGGAAGGTCCAAATCCATGATTCATACCGAACTTGTCATGGAACTCCCTCAAGACTTGATTTGCTTCTTCTTTTCCAAGGCACCTCAAGTAGACACCTTCATGATTTCTTTTGTATAAAATGAACCCTTGTAGCATGTAGTTGTTTCTTTTTAGGTGAAGTGCACATTTATGAACTCCTTGTAGGTGAGGTGGGCACTTGTGATTCAACAAATAATAAATGACATCTTCATACCACTCCCCTAGAGAAATGTCATCAAGTTGGTATTGCTACACTGTAAGTTTGGGACCTGTGTCAGTGGCTATGTCAGCAACTGTTTAGGTAAGTGCTTGTCCTCTTACCAGCTTCATCGGCTGAATTTCCATATCACACTCTTGCAAAAATGTTACCCATTTTTCCCTTCATTTCCCCAACTCATTCTGCATAAGCAATGTATTGACAGTTGGGTCAAGAACTATGTCGAACATTTTGTTATGCAAAATATAATTCCTAAACTTCTTCACTCCCCTCACAAGGGAATATCCTTGTTTTTTATACATTGTGGTAGTGCAGTTCAACATCTTTCAAAGAATTAATCATGAAGGAAATCAAATGCTCATTCCCCTCATCATCTTTCTGGGTCAGAATTCTAGCACATGAATGTTCTGAAGTGAATGAATAGATGTAAAAAGGCTTCAAATAGTCGAGACTGACCAACATGGGTGCTTCAACAATTGCTTGCTTAATTTCTTCAAAGGCCTACTCCACTTTGGGAGTCAACTCAATCCTAGCATCTTGCTTTAGCATGGCATTGAGTGACTTAACAATTTCACCAAAGCCTATAATGAAGTTTTGCACAAAGTTAATCTTACCAAAGAAAGATTTGAGCTCTTTCTTGTTTCCTCGTAGCTGGATCTTCAATAGGGACTGAATACATTCCAGATCAATGGAAATGCCCTGCTCTAAAATGACATGTCCAAGCAACTTCCCTTTAGTAACCCCAAAGATACACTTCTTGGGATTAAGGGAGACACCAAACTCTCGGCACCTCTGGAATACTTTACATAGATCGAAGACATGATCACTCTACTTCTTTGAAAACACTATTAGATCATCCATGTAGATGAATATGCATTTTCCAATCAAATCTTTGAATGTAATTTCCATGGCGTGTTCGAAGGTAGCACCAATATTAATAATTCCAAAAGGAATTCATCTATAGGTGAAGGTACCCCACTTTGTAGTGAATGTTGTCTTATGATGGTCCTCATACTACACCATTACTTGATTATACCTAGAATAACCATCGAGGAAGGACATCATCTATGAACCATTAACAATTTGCAGCACCTCATCCAACGAGGGCATGGCGTAATTCTCCTTTTCTTATGCTCGGTTCAAATTGTGGATGTCCATAGAAAACCTGATTTCATCATTCTTTTTTCTAACTAGAACCAAGTTGGAATCCTCTGTAGAGTGTCGAACTGGAAAGATAATCCTTGCTAAAAGTAGCTTCTGCACTTCTTTGTAAATAATTGGCTCTAGCAAGGTGTTTATAGGGTGTTGTCTTTGTTGGAAGGGATTCATGTCAAGCTTGAGAGTGATGGTGTGTGTGATGATGGAAGTATCAAAGGTCTTCAAATATTCATAGCTCCATGAAACCATATCATGATAATTTTGAAGAGCATCCACGATCCCTTTCTTCTCTTTGATAGTACATACTTTGCCAATAAATACATTCTTGATTTCCTTAACTATTATGAGGTTGTAGACATCACATTGATTGTTGATGGATTCCTTCTTGGCTTTCTAGTCTTGGTCTCTAATTTAATACAAATCAAATATACACTTCAACTAAACCATACCTCTAGGAATCATGTTGGTCTTTAGGTTGATAACCCCTTCTATGCCCAATTCAGCTTCTTCTGGATCAACTTCATCAATTATTTGGGTGGAAAAGACATCAAAGCTCATGATGAACTCGAGGATGTGCTTATAATCATTAAAGACTTGAAAGTGAGTGACATTGCCTAGAACAGATGGAGTGGATGTCAACTCAACTATAAATCACTTGAGACTCGAAAGGGGAAGTGGTTGTAGTGTGCTGGTTGGTTGAGCCAAAGCATCAACTATGTGATTCTAAGAGAAAGGGATCAATTGAATATTGAATGTGTCCAATCCTTTAAAGAGATCCCAAACCCTATGTCTGTAATTGGAAATTCTTCTATCATGACAAGAATATAACATTCACATTTGTTTGACCACTAACTCAAAGTCACCAAAAAATTGTAGCATTTTGACATTTTTCTTTAAGGCCATAAGAAGACCATGCACTAAGGCTTCATACTCTACTACATTATTAGTGCAATAAAATTGTAACCTATGAGCAATAAGAAAGGTCTTACCCATTAGGATGATGAGTTCAAATCCGGCTCCAACTCCTTGCTTTGACTTAGATCCATCAAATCAAAGTGTCCAAAACTTGGAAAGCTCCTTGATGTCAGGTCCAACTAGGCCTTTGTTCTCCTTTGACTTGATAGTTGCCTCTGTATCCTTTAGAAATTGTGTTGATTCAATATGATTGGCAATAGGCATTTTTGTTGGCATCTCTATTAACAATTCTCTTAGAGGAGTGGCTAATCCCTTGACATGTTCAACTGCTATTTGGAACAAGAAGAAATTAAACCAAGAGTGGGTAGCATTGTGAATTTTGCACCAATTTGGTAGTAAGAGATCCTAGAAATCCATTCAAGCACCCAGACTAAGTTGATCCTTGGTGCACTTCTCCATAATTTTTTGGAAACCATTGAGTAGTCCCAAGTTGTCGTCTTCATTGGGTTTATCATATGACTCTGCCATCATCTCTGTACTTTAATTCATTTGAGTGAGGTCAATTAAAGGGTTGCATTGCACCAAGAGTGCTTTGGTAGCCAATTCTTCTTAGGGTTCAAATTCATCTTAACAGGAAAAGGGACATTAATTTCCCAATTTTGTCTCAACAAATAGCACCTCATTGGTATTATTATACTTTGTGATCATGTACTTCATCTGAGTTTCATGGTCTATATAGATTTGGTTAGGCAAACCTTTCCATGGTAGCCTGAGAATGATTAGTTGCAGCTTATCCATTCAATGTTTTGGTGAAGTCTCACCCAAGGATTAGTCTGTAGGTATCGGGGATGTCCACTTGAATATCAATGACTTGTTGTATCCATGGGTCCATAGCAATTTGCATTGGAATACGATTCATCTCTCCCACGATGTTGATCTCTATTTTCCCAACTGGGTCACTTTCCTCCTTGAATGTGTGGGAGTAATCCTAAGAGATTTGCATACTACAAGAGCTATTACATTAGTGGACACTCCTAAATTGAGTAGGAATTTGTGCAAATTCTTTCCAAATATCCAAACGGTAGTGAGGAAAGGCAGAGTCTCAAAATTTCCCTAAAAAGACATGTAGGAATATCTATCTAAGCTACTTGGGCCTTATTCCTATCACCAGTTCTATCCTTGGTCTACCTCAAAGGTTGATCCTTGGAATTTTTTCTGCTGCACTGATCAAATTCTTTTGTGGGCTGCTTACCCATAAACTGATTAGAGGGAATACCCTTCCTTTTCCCTATAATTTCCTAAACCAAAGGTTCCTTAATAGGCTCTTCAAAGGTTACCCTTTTGGCTAATGTTTCCTATGTAACTTTTGGGGAAGGGGTGCCATTAATTATCTAAAGAAGGTCTGCCTTACAATAGGGACCTTAAGCAACTCAAATATGGATAGGCTAATTTTAAGTTTCTTGGATGTACTCACCCATTTTCTCAATTTTGAATTCAAAGGCCCTACATATGGTAGAGCTAGAAAGTTGCATTTATGTTTGACTCGACTGATTTTGGGTCTGGCCTTGAGCTTGATTTTGTGAATAATTATGAGGCTCATTTAATGATCTATCCTTACTAAAATATTGAGTGGCAATGTGAGGAAGACTGAGATTGTTACTAGCATTTAGATCTGGTGAGGCAATGAAGTAATTAGGGAGGGTGGATGTAGTGAATGGCCCACCTACTTGTCTATTCCTTAAGTAGTATGGAGTAGCTCTCTGATGGAATGTGTGCACTTCATCTAAAGGACCATTATCTACTGAGTCAAATAACTGAGATAAGGTTTCACTATTACTTACCTCCTTCACTTCTTCAACCTTTGCAGAGGCAGGACCATCCTTGGGCTTGTTACTTTCACTTCTCAGGAATGGGGCCTAGTTAACCATGAGCATGAAGGAGTCATATGGCTCAAACGTGACTATGTTGTGACATCTAGCATTTTCCACAACATTCTATACTTCAACTTGGAAAAAATTTGCTGCTGTTACGAAATCAGGATAGTCCAACTCAGAGTGTCTACTAGTCTTATCAATCTAACACCATCTAGAAAGAGTTGCTTGAATAAGATATACACCACTAATTATCTTTTATGTGCTAGTAGGTTGATCTAACGAGGTAGGAACACCCCCATTGTTGGGACTTGTATTCCACATCCGATTTTGTGTTTGGGAAGGCCTCCTCTCAAAGTTCTAATTTGAGTTCTACCCTTGGTCATAATTTGGTCTAGAAGAAGTGTTGGCTTGTCAGTCATCTCTATTATTTAGATTATCCCTACTGTCTCTATTGAGATTGGCTTCAATACTATGGTGTGAATCTTACAACTAGTTGTTCTGATTCCTCAAATGTGTCATTTTTGTGGAAATTTTCTAGATCATTTTTGTCAACTCATCCATTCTATCCTTCTTTGTATTACTTGGCTGCAACACTTTATTCTGCAGGAAAATTGGTGGAGTACCAAGTTGGTTTTGTTGTGCGGGAGGGAATTCTAGCACTAGCAAGTATAGAGGCACTTCAAGATATTGTTGATACATCTACTACTATGGGGGAGACCGATGGTAAGTCTACTACTGCTAAGGTTGCAAGTAGTGGGGCATTGTAGGTGCCTGATTCATGGGCTGCCCCAAGTGAGGGACTATAGGAAGTTGCAACACTTGGTTCATCAGAGGTGTATGTTGCTAGAGTGCCAAGTTGATCCCTTCAATCTACATAAAATGAGCTATCTGCCCCAAAGAAGGAAATGGGCCAAAAATATTTTTCCCCAAGTCGGTACTGGCCTTAATAGCTTTAGCATAAGCATCTACTAGTCTAGAAGGCAGCTGATTCATTATTTTCACAAATGCCAGATTGTCTAGGGCATTATAATAGACAGGCAAAATAGTAGCATCATTAAGTGCATAGGGTGTTTGCAACCTCAAGTACGCCTAATGGAATTAGTCATTGAAGGATCCTATTGGCTCATTGAATTCTCTACAAATAGTCAAAAACTATTGGTACAACTCTGAGAGGCTGATAGGAATCTTATATTTTTGTAGAAAGGCATTCACTAGAAAATCGCAAGATGTTATGGAACTAGTAGGTAGGGTTACGTACCAATAGAAATCTTCCTACCCCAATCAGTAGGGAAAAAGTCAGCACGTCACATCCTCTTGATTAATCTGCATGTCTTTCAACACTGTTTGGAATATCCTAATGCACTTTTCAACCATCCTCTGTGGGTCGCGAGGATTGAACTTTATGCATAAGCTTTTGTGATTCTTGGGCATATCATGATACATGTTGAATTGTAATGGAGAGGGATTTTATGCTAACCAAGCCATGAGAGGTGGTGGGGGTGGTACCTGTGGTTGAGGAACAATAATCTATGAATTCACCCATTGTAGGACAATAGCCTAGGGTTGTACCTAGGATGTGGCTATTTGGACTGTGCTTTGAACTTGAAGGGCAAGGAGAGTGGTAGCTCCCTAGCTATCGAAAGAATGAGGCCTGGAGGCAGTTTGGAGTGGCTGAGTGGAGAATTGATGAATTGATGAAAGATAGTTGAAGGTGAAGGTGCAAGGGAAGTGGATGGAATGGAGGAAAAGGAAGAGGCAGAGTCTCCTCCCTTAGTTCATTTAGCCCTTGTGGGGGGCTCTAGCTCTTGAAATTACCCTTTGTTTGGTGTAGACCTTAGAACTCTTCGAAATCTTTCAAGGGAGAATGATTTGATTCATCCAGCTTCATAAGGCCCTCCTTCTAGTGCTAGTTTTGTTGATGTGATGTTTTGCACACTTTCTCAACATAGGTAGTATGTGGATGCACTACCTCTCTTGAAAGGAGACTTCCAATAGCAAGTTGTTGAAAATAACCCCAAGGTCTCTCATGTGTCAAGTCATGAATTGCATGGAATTCCTTAGTTGATATTTGATGTGATTTTACTGGTAAACATAGGATGGACTTACATAGCTATATGCAAAGTGGATCTTGTGAATTGAAGTTTCTTGGATGGAAGTTGATGTGCACTTTGCTGCAGGTTCAAACAACAGCCTAAAACTTCAATGTTTTCATAATTTTTGGCTTTACAATGTGCAATGAACCTTATCATAGGCTACTTCTAAAAAAAAAGGAAAAAGGGTAGGGAAGAGGATAGTTTCCTGGATCTGCAACTAACTATGAAGAGTAATCATGGAGTTTCTACTATGGATAGCTTCCTCCAAACAAAATTTCACTTAACCAGAAAATTCCCAGTCCCATAAAATTTTTGGTATCTTCTAAGGTCTCTAGATATTTCACCATTCATTCACCATATACATGCATGAACAAAGATAAAATTTTGAAGCAACTTTAAGTTTAAGTCCAGACTAACTTTACATAGCCATTTACCAGTAGCAAACAACAAAAAGTATGGACTAGGAAGGCATCTACATTGCAGAAATTTTCATAACCATAGAAGAAAATTACCAAATCTATGAAAGAAAACTATAACTAACTAAAACAACAAGGAAAATCTAACTAAAAAATCTATGGGAGATGAATGATGAAACATGTAGAGAAACTTAGAAATGCACCAAAGTTAATGTATTTCTATTAAAAATTTTGTAGCATGTCATTACAACAACTAAACTCTCTTTGAAAATGAGAGAAGACCCCCCGATTTAGAGTGTGCAAAAAGTAGACTGAATGGCCAAGATTAATTTGCATTGTGTGGCCAAGATTCACCATAAACCAGGGTTCTACCTACCCCCCAATATATTACATTTTAAAATACAACTTTGTCCATATCCCTATTTTGTCTTTCATGACAACATTGTAGGATTTTGTCTTTTGTTGATTTCCCTTATATTGTAGCTACTATGTCAAGAATTTTGCACCAATAATAGGGTTTCCCTCTTTCTTCTTCAAAGTAGCATACTCCATGAACTTCATAATTAGTGGCTAGAGCTTATCAATGTCAATTATTTTAGATTATAGCAGTTGATAACTCAATTCTTGGGATTGTTTAGTAAGCTTTTCCCAATCTTCATCATACTTGGTAGTGTGGTCTCATAATAGTTCTAACTAGGTGAAGGCTCGGGTAGAAAAACTCATGAAATCAATGGTAATTTCATCTAACATCCCATCCTCAATCCTCTTTTGGAAGTGGGGTTTTATCTTCTCCGAGTCCATCTGTCCAACAGGCATATCATATCTTGTCAATAGTTTCAATTACTGAACACAATCAGCTTTGATTTCCTTAGCCTGTTCAATGTTTGGATCCACCTTGTCGAGCACTTTCTCAAGCTCTCCTTTTAGTTCATGAAGTCATGCTTCCATGAATTCACTAGCCAGTGGTCATCCTTATTAAATGCAAGCTTTTTCTCCCAAGTTATTCTTGGCAACTTGAGAATAGCCTCGATCTTTGAGTAAGTGGAGTCATATCTCCTTGGAAATTCAGTGCAAAGTATCTTTGTACCCTCAAGAGACTATTGTATATCCAATAAATTGTCTGTTGTCCTAACAGCATGGTTGATGCCCATGTTCCCTATGTACAAGACCTATCGGAACCAACTCTTTGTGGTCTTTTCAAAGTTCTTCCTCTTTTTGAGCTTGTCTATTTGTTCCTTTGATAGAAACTATGGTGGGGTTGAAGATGTGGTAGGCATTTCCTCCATTGAGGACCATTGCTAGACGTAAGCTATTAGATTAGCTACCTATGCCTTAAGCTCTTCTTTTGAAACCTTATCATGTTTAATTAAATGCACCACCATGGCGACAGACTCCTAGAGATGATCCACCTTCTACTCTCTAGTATTTGTTCCCAAATCAGTGGTGGAGACTTATCCCTTATGTGCCCACCACTAGCATGGCTAGTTGCATGGTCCTTTATCCATAGGTTTCTATCATCACCTTGGATCTAATTTTAGGCTTCTTTTCTTTTCTAGTAGTGATCTGTGCTTGGGCTAGGATAGCCTCCAATCTTTCCTTCAAATCACTCGGTGCAAGAGCCTTTTTCTCAAGCTGCTTTTCTAGATATTCAGGCATCTGAGTCTTTCCTTTGGGTGATTCATCATCAAAAATTTTGTCATCCCTTATGAATTCAATTTCTTTATCTTTGGAAGCTTCCTTCTCCACTCGAGTATCTTCTCCCTCTTCTTCATCAGAGTCTTGAGTGAATGCTAGGAACTTGATTGGGGACTTGGTGGGAAGGTGCTCTTTGGTACTTTCCTCCCTCTCAGCCTCCTTTTCTTTCTCTTCTTCATTTTCCTCATTAATTTCATCTTCATGCCCATGCTCCTTAGGCTGCTCTATTTTAGGGCTCTTATCAGCTTGGATCTCCTTTTCAGGTTGATCTTCTACATTCTCCTCTTCTTCACATGGAGGTGACATATCTTCATGCTTTTTCTTTTCTCTCTCTCCCTCCCTTTCAGGGAGAGGCATTTCCTCACCATGCCTAAGGCCTTCTTTTTGTTCACCTATTGGAGGTTCCTTGATTTCCTCTATCTTATCATCTTCTTGTCTTATTTCTTCAAAAGATGGCCTTTCGATTTTTTCCACAACATCCTTTAATTTTTGGGCCAGCTCTTCCTCAAAGTGAAGATCAAAAGTCTGCATAATTAATTTTTAGCTAGCATCTTCTTCTTCATCTCCGCTTTAAGAATATCATGTTTCTTCTTCCTCATGAACTACTTTTTCAATTTGGAGGTGCTAATATTCTAGATGCTTGTGGTATTCATCTACTTCTTCCTCCAATCCCTCGCCTTTCCCATTCTGTTGATATTGACATTGTGGCCTTCATCTTCGGGGGCTTAGTTGGAGGCTTTGAAATTGGAACACTAGCGAGGACCTATGCCAGGGAAGCCTGGATGGTTGGATTCAGTAATAATTTTGAAATTTTTGAAGGAGTAGTTTACACATGCTGAGAAAAAGCCTCTAGAAGTGAGAGCATTGGTATTGGAATCATTGATGTTGCTAGCGAGAGCGATGTGGTTGGAGACATGGAGGTAGAGGAGACTAGAGAAGTGGTGGGAGAGGAGGAATCAACTACCATGACTGGCCTAGTTGGTGAAGAAAAAGTTAGGTGGATGGATATTTCCATCGCAAGTGGGGATGAGGCAACCATGGCTTGAGAAATGGATGGAAGGGTAGTAGTATCAGGGGTAGTCGGTGGGGACTTTGGCTGATATGTCTCCATCTCTTCCCCTTTTTAAAGGAGATCATCTTGAATGACAGGCACTATAGCAGTACTGCCTAACCTTTTATGTTTCTTTGAGGACTCGCCCTCTGAAGCTTTCCTTGCATGTACATTTGGATTTGGTTGTTGCTCCTCAGTCTCTTTTCTTTTTCTAGAGTGAGTGAGGGGAGGAGATTTGGATGTTTCTCCTATCGAGGCTATAGCAACTCCATCATCTATTGCAATAGGTTCACTATCAAGCCCTTGATAGGTTAGGATAACCCCTTGTTGCTTTAGTTAGGCTACTTGTCCATTGACCCATTCTTTGGTATGAGCCTCAATCGACTTAGTTATAATATCGATTTCATCGAACTCTTGCTCATCCTAGTCTATTGAAGGAAATTGTAAGCTAGCGACTGCATTGTACTTAAGATCCACAACTGTGCTTTCATCTTCCTCAACTTGATTAGTTACAGGAAAAAATTTCACCCTTTTTAAAAAGTAGATAGTCATTTGCATGTAGTGTCTCATGCACATCTCCTTATCATCTTGGTAATTTTCCCATAAATCTTCAACATGATGTAGATGGGCGTAGTCAGGTCCAAGTGCTTTCCTTATTTTCCCATAAGGGTCCATTTGTGGATGGACAGTATGAAGCTGGAAATGATATTTAGCTAGCTCCTTCTCTGAATTTCCAACACACTAAGAGGTTTAACGCTTGTACATCCCTTGCCCAAAAGAAAGGGGATAAGGGATCCCCACCAAATGCCTTCTGTAGAGGATACAATTTATGTTTTTCAATTGCCAAGAAAGTTCCAACAATATAATCTGGTCATTAGGATACCAGGATAGGTTGTTTGGGCTTTCTGTGTAGCTTTGGGTGTGAATGTATGTGAACTTGGGATACTGAATGAACATAAAGGCATATTCTTTGAGGAACACCCAATCACTATGGGAGACTCTCCTTTCAAAATTTTCTCAAAGCAGCCTAAAAATGTGACCTATGAAAACATCATTCACCATGCAATAGTCCCTCTTGAAATTTCTAAATTACAACTAAGGGTATCTATCATAAACCTTCAATTTCTGACCTAATTATTCATTCGGTGCTCTGAATAGTCCACTGTACTATCTTCATTCAGCTAGTGAGTAAACAAGGTAAGATTTAATATAAAATTTGGAGGTTTTCTTAACACTCATGGACTACTGATGGAAGTAGTCACTTATTATTTCCCCCTAGTAGAATGTGGTCTATGTGTCACCATTCTCCTTCCCATGAAGAATCTTCTCAACAAAGTCAACCATCCACTCCTAGAGGTAAGTAGTAGTAAGAAAACCCATCACTTGGCTTAGCAGAATTACTAAGTCATGATAATCTTCAAAGAAATCACTATAAAAGAGTTTTTGGGGAACTTTTTTAGTGCTACACCTTTTCTCTTTTGACCAATATTGGTTGATGAGCTTCTTGCATCCAATGGGGTCTGCATACCACATTTCCTTGCAAGATAAGATAGTAGGGATCTCCATTTATCCAAAGGTGGGAATGTGGAAAGCCTTCATTATGGTCTCGAGAGACATGTCAGCTAGAATGTTCCCATCTCTGTCTACTATTGTCTGGGTCTCAGGTTGGTATGCTTTCCTACAATCCATGACTAGTTCAAGTGCTATAAGAGATGGAGAAAAGCCTGTAGCATTAGCAATTCCACTTCCCCTAATCAGCTTGGCATTATTTGTGGTCAAGTTGACTCTGACTCTCTGTTTAAATTCATCAATATCGATGTGGCTGATATTGGTATCTATTATTTATTTCGAGGTTGTAATGATCTTTGAGTGTAATGGCTCCCCCTATAATTGGTACTTCATTTGGTCCTTGTCCTCTTTTCCATGAGGAGCTCTTCTTTACTTCTTTCCTTTGTCCTTTTCTACTACTGCCTTTGAGGGTCCTGCACCCAATTCCATATATCATGCAAATAAAGGCATGATGAGCACAATCAAGCATGAAGACACCGATGTTAGCCAAAATCCCTATCCAGATGAAGTCATGTTAGATAGCTCATCATTCATGGAATCAAACATTTATTTTGAGATGTCACTAGCTACTTTTAGAGGGGAATTTGGGTAGCCCAGGCCCCCAAGGGTTGGACTCCCCTAGTAGGAATGTCACTTTGAAGGGGAAACAAGTCAGGGAAATCCATATGGTTTCTCCCTACCTCAAATTTTGATGGTTTCAAAGGTTTATGAAAGAGAGGGTTCAATTTAAGCACCTGGGTATAGACTTGTTTCTAGATTGGAGGTCATTTAGATCCTCATTAGGTCACTCAGAACTATGAGGAGTGAAATTTGTCTAAGGTTTGTCATTTGAAATGATGAGCACTAAGAAAAATTCCTAGGATAGAGTTCCAGTAGACTAGACTCAACATCATTTTTGGCTTTCATATTTCCTTGGTTACAACTCCACTATTAATTAGAGTGGCAGACTCCAGGGATCAGAAGGACAGGTTGATTTTTCCTTTTGTAATGGCTTAGAAGGGATAGACTCTCGATACTAGAAACCTGGTGGATGGGACCCGAGGTAGATGAAGGCACTTAAGTTTTTATCATTTGTTGTAAGTGGCTTTGGGACACTTGGGACCCGAAGGGAAGAAAGTGGTCATCAGATAGTCGTGAAAAATGGTGAAGCAAGAGCGAAAGTCTGTACATAGAATTTCGATAACCAGGACCCGAGGACACCAGGGATGTGGTAGTTCATTTGTTTAACTCAAGCGGTGAAGGACGAGCTAGGTTCAGAGGCTCAAGTAGATGGGGTCATTTTTCCATTCAAAACGGTGAACACTACGAGGCATCTCATGGATGGAACTTCGCAGGAGTAGGCTCAAGAAGCATGAATGGAGGCAAAAATTTCAAGTTTGTTAAGTCCTGATGGTGAATTGTCAAAGGAGATTTGGGATCATGGGCTCGAGGAA
Source organism: Sequoia sempervirens (assembly GCA_007258455.2). Lineage (NCBI taxonomy): Eukaryota > Viridiplantae > Streptophyta > Pinopsida > Cupressales > Cupressaceae > Sequoia > Sequoia sempervirens. Next base: position 240,117 of record VDFB02379368.1, read on the forward strand.
ACATGTCACCATTTCAAAGTTGTTTGAGTTTGAAGTTTCTAAATAGCGATAGGAAGGCTCAGGTCTAGAGGACGTGGGCACTTTGTGGGAAGAATGACACCAAGGTGATAAAGTTCTAGATTTAGTTTTATGATGATTTGGAGGTTTTCTTGAAGTTTTACAACATGGGTTTTTTAGGTCTGACCTTCCATGATCGAATGGACACATTTAAACCTCATTTTTTCCACCATGTAAATGAAAAATCACTAAAAAATATGTGGAAGGGTGGATGACAAAATTACCTCAAGAACCCAGTGAAGGAGGCTGCCAAATCCATGAAGAATTAGTCGATGAAGCCAATGGGTGTGTGGCGGTGTGAGATGAAAGCACTAGACTCTTTTAAACCTACTATGAACTCATCTAGCCAACCTAACATGTGAAAATGATAGGTTGAGTGAATTATATATACCCCTAATGGAATTTAATACATCTCATTAATGTGAGTATGGCAGGTGAAAAGTTGGTAAGTTCAAACCTCCAAACACCAGTGGGAGGCCTAGAACTTGGAGGCTAGAAGGACGCGAATAGATGGTTGTTCAAAAGTTAAAGCAAAAAACACACCGAAAAGAGGTGGCATGGTGTCCAAGGGGCAGAACTCAGGTGAAGGATGGCCGTTCAAAAGGGAAAACTCACAACGGAGTTCTGGGTAGAGAAATTCGGTGAAGCAAGCCTAAGGCAAGTGGAGGATGGAATATTTGCAGCACAAGTTGTGAGGATGACAACTGAGGAGCCAGGTCCTAGGGCACAGGAATTCAAATTCCTTCAACCATTTTAAAATAGTTAATGCATGATGGAAATTTGGAGAGGGAAACCTGATAGGACAAACCTGGAAAGCCCCAAGGCTGCTGGCAAAGGAAAACTGCCAAAAGAACTTTGTGAGGACCTAGGAATCAACAAATTTTGAGGGTATAAAACATGGTCAACTTAAGATGAGACTTTGGAGGCACGATGACCATTTAGGACACCAAAATGGGGGAATGCAAAATGAGGTAGCAACAAAATTACTCGGCAAGGCGAAGAAAAGAAAGGATCCCCATTCTGAATTAGGCATGTGTGTTGAGGGCACAACAAAATTTTGCAAAAAAACATGTAGAATCTACCCTTGGATGTCTTAGGAAGCTAAATTAATGAGTTACAATGTGAAAGCCCTAATTTTCTTGACTTGGAATAAAAGAATGATGTATTAATGAGAGATGGAGGAGGCGAATGAGGGGTGGATGTAAAATGAGGAGAAAAACACTAATTTATACATTCTTGTGCCTTAGTAACCCATTCAGACCTCATCACAGGCCAACATCAAGTGAATTTGAATAAAAACCTAAAAGAAATTTTGAAATTTTTTGAATTTGGAGCCAAGGAGGACTCATTCACCACTCATGGTGAATGGATCCCACCTAGGACCTGAAAATGGGCATAAGGAATTATCTTGTATTTAATATTGTTTTTCATGTTTACATTCAAAAGTACACTTAATTAAGGCATATGAGGGTATAAAGGGACCAAATAAAGCATAAGAAAGGGATAAATGGTGAATTTATGCCTAGAAAAGCATGAAATCTTGTTACAAGACTTTACAACACTTTAAAATAGGATTTGATTAGTGATGAAAAGGTTATTTTTAGGTGAATTGTGATGAATAGAGTCTAGATGAGTGTAGAAATGTTTTACAACACTTCACAACACCTTCACAAGATGTCATTAAAATCATTTTATTTAGTTTTCAAGGGTCCAAGAGCTAGTGTGGATGCATAAAATGCCTCACAACACCTAGATCAAGGCCTTATTAAGTCCAATTAATCTCATTTCAAGCAAAGGGTATTTTTTTCTATGACACAATTGTAAATATAAACATCACATTGCATCTCATAACCATAAAAGTAAATGAATACATCATCATATAGAATCAACATCACATCATAAGCTGCATAAAACATCATAATGTAAACACCGTCATCCATAACATGGCATGTCATATAGAAGATAACATATCATATAGAAAATATGCATAAATAGAATACTTCATAATCATAAATAGAACTGCATATCATATGAATCACTACAAAAATCATATATATATATCGCTAAAAAAAAATGTCACATCACAATGTCATAATGTATCTATCAAAATGAAGCCCGCAGGCTCTATGATAAAAATAAAATGTCTAGAAATAAATATCATGAACATGTCTGTAGCTAGAACCCCCACTACTTCCATGTAGAGAATGTGGAGGGGAATGATAATGAGATCTTGATGATCACTGTACAAAATGGGGCCTATCATATAGTCTAGTCCTATTCAGTTCTATGACCCCCTATGTGCTCTATGCTTGCGACTTGCTCTGGGACCTACTGTTGTGTACCTATGAAAAGATAAGAGCCCCTCTCTCAAGAGGCACCTCTTGCTCATATAGATCTTTGTAGTAAGTCACTTTGTCACCAACTCTAACCAACACCTAAGAGAAACTTGTAGCTGGCCCACTACAAAAAGTCCTCAACTCTATGAATCTCTACTTGGTCTCCTATCTTTGAGTTATGGCTTGATCTCTATCCAAATATGCTTTGTCTCTTTGCATTAGAAGTGAGTCCTACTTTTCCATCAATGCCCTCATCTGATCCTCTAGAGACTCTAATCTGGCCTACAAAATGGCTGCTCGCTAATTGATAGGACCTATATCCTCCTATCATGAATGATATCTCCCATCATCGTCCCAATCCCCCAAAATCCTATCTTAGAGCTCCTACCCCTGATCATCCATCTCCTCCTCATCATTATCCTAGTATCCTATGAGCATACCAAGAGCATCTATCTCCACCTCCTCCCTAACTACCTCCTCCTCTGCATGCTCCTCAACAATATCCTCCTCTATTGCATACTCCTCTCCATCAGCCCCACCACCAACATCCTTTGCTCCCCCACCAACCTCCAACATGGATATATCCTTCCCTTCCCCCTCCTCCTCTTGGATAAGTGACAAATGTGGACCTCATCCTCTACGACCACATTGACCCCTACCACCACCTCTCTAACCTCCTCCTCCCCCATCTTTTCCATCACCTCTCCCACCTCTACCACCGCGACCTCTACCTCTACAATTCTTTCCCTGAGGTCTTGTCCCATGCCTCTCTATAGGTGCATCCTACTCTAGATCAGTAAAGGGAACTGGCTTGTGAATATTCCACAAGGTATCATATGCAACCATCAAGCTAGTATTTGTAGCTCCACCCCTCCATCCCCACTGAATAGGTTGTAGTGCATAAATATTAGCCTTCACTGTAGCAACAAGAATATTTGGTCTCCAAAGAGGAACCTCCCTAGAAGATCATGCAAACCCTGCTTGCCCTCCAGGCTCATTGTGAACCTCACCAAACTATCTAAGGACTCTATCCAGTAGATGCCTCTCAATAATGTGAACATGAGAAACTTTTCCTCCCGATCAAATATAGTTTATGTCTGCAGAAGGGTAGGTGTCCATGCTCATACAAAAACTGAGCACAATCCATGTATGGCCTCCAAATGAACTAAACCATCCTATCAATAGCATGTCTATAATAACTAATATATCTTGTGTGTGACTGGGTATTAGCCCCCACATATCTAAAGGCATGAGGAGATCCATAATCTAGCTCGGATGTAACAGGTGGATGGAATATAGCAATGTGTGTCCATGCCCATACCATAAATAGTGTGGTACCATAGTTCATCAACTATGCCTCTCTATAAGCTATATCATGCAAATGAAAATATAACATGGAAAACAAACATGGGCCCCATGTATACATGACCCATCTCTCCAGCATACCAACTCACATCTCTCCCCATCCCATAGGAAATCCATGACCTTGGTGGTTAGGTATAACTATCCCCCCAATGAAAGTGCATAAAAAATAGTCTATCTAATCATATCTACCAACCAAAACATGCTATTGAATCTCATAATGGTCTATGCCTAACTGTCTAATATCATCATGTAGATAATATTGACACATCTCACTGAAACTCCTTTGGGTATCATACATGACTCTAGCACCCCTAATAGGCAACCTCAAAATCCTATACACATCCTCTAAAGTAAAAATAGCCTCACTTATAGGCAGATGAAAAGAAAAAGTCTTAGAATTCCAACACTAATAGAGCATGGTAAAAAAACCTTGGTTTCCCAAATAGTGGACATATAGGTAACATGATGCAAACCAAGGTGCCATAGGAACCATTTCTCTCCACTCCACAACTTATCCTGAAAACTAAATGTCAATGGCCTCAATTCCCTCATGTAAATCAGATATAACACAACTTGAAATGGAAAAATTATATCTTGTGTCAGAAAAATAAACAAATTTTTACATTCCAATTTTTTTTAAAAATTGACAGCCAAATGTGTCACTTTAAATAAGATGCATTACAATACTTCACATGCGTCATTCTAGCTTGCAAATGCATCACAAATATCACATGTGTTATTTAATAATTTAGATTTGTTCCATTCATGCACATGCATCCAAACAGAAACCACATCCAACCATTCATGCATATGCATCATTTTTTTGCAAATGCAATGCAAATTGCAAACAACCAAACAAACTATCATATGCATACCAAATCACAAATGTGATGAATTACCTATTTGCACTACACAAAATAATTTCAAACTTGCATATGTGGTGCATAAAGAGGAAAATGTGATCATTCATTCAAATTCCTACATTAGCCTAGAGGTGATTCTACAAATGTGTCATTTTGATGTCAAATGTGTTGATCACATATGCACTTGTGGAGATTTAAAAAGTGACACATGTGAAAAATGACTAATAAATGCCTAAAAATGCATAAAAATGAAAATTTCAAAAGATGGTTTCCAACTACTTACTAGGGGTCCCACATCTATAGGACGTATCTGGTATCTGCGATGCTGGGAGTGAGGAACTGGTGACATGGTTGCAAAGGGCTCCAAAGAAAAAATCACAATTTTCAAACTTGAGGGGTGAAAATGAATTAGATTTCCACTCAATTTCTATAAATATACCTAGGGTTTTGGAGGGATTTTTTCAAACCTTGTGTATTGGCCACACTTTTTACCAACTTCTGACAACCATTTCACCTATCAAACTTTGTCGAAAATGATTTCTTTCACCACCATCAAATTGTCAGCCATCAAATTGTCAGCCATCAAATTGACTAATCAGAATTATTTCCAACTTTTTTTTGATTTAAAAAAAAAAAATTGTCAGTTTTTCTTGAGGGGGCATACCTTTACCTATTTCACACTAGGGCATGACTAGGGCATGTTTTTATTGATTTTATTTGACACAACACCTAAATGACATTGTATCAAAGAGGGACAAAAGTAGACATTGAAACTTGGTCTAAGCATGCGACTTCAATTTCTTCATAATTTGTACCTTCATTGTCATGATTAAATAATGTTAATTATTTAATTATTTTCTAAAGTCCTTTATTGTTCCTTTAATTAAATATTCTATATTTAATTAATTCATTTTAACATTTATTCTTCTATTAATTAAATAACTTTAATTATTTAATTATTCATTAATCTTTTATTCAGTCAATTAAATAAATCTTAATTTATTTAATTTAATCCTTAAACATCGAATGCATAATTAAATAATCATTTAATTCACAAAAAATATTATTTTGGACATATTCTTCTATATTTGGATAATTTCTTATGTTATCTAATTATTCGTTTCCACTTGAATCGATATCTATTTAAATCAATCAATCATCTTCTAATTTAATGTCTAATTGTCTTTGAAAAATGGACACTCTGTCTTAACCAATTAGTTATCTAGTTCTAATTCTTATACATGTAGATTTATATTAATTAAATAACTTTATTTATTTAATTAATCTATTTATGCATTCGAACTAATCATTTTCTTTATTATATCTTTATTATTTACATGCAATCATTATTTTTCACTTTCAAACAACTATAGTGGCTAAACCGTGAGGAATTTGAAGATGACGCAAACTAGAGTTTCATGACATTTTTCTTGTAGATTCTAAATATATATTTTTCAAAAATTTTGAGATCATATTGCACTTATTTTTCCATCTCCCATGAAAACTGATTATTTTCAGAAAACAACATTTTTAAAAAGTGATGCTCACTGTATAACGCATAAATTTTTTTCCATAAAGGATAAAATTCTAATTATTTTGAATTTAGTTTTGTAACTCCAATATCTAGTGCTTATACTTGGTTAGATAGATTTTTATTGAATATTTTTTCTTTAATCAAATTTCAAAGTCAAACAATTATAATTCAGACATAGCACGACCGTATAACGCATAACCTTTTTTGTATGTATTGAAATTCAGTTTTTATTTTTTGTTGGATCAAGGACTTCAATATCTAGTGCACTCATATTTTTCAATTTTTTTTTGATAATCTACTATTTTTCTGCATGTGCAGAACAAGAGAGCTTGATTTTAAGTGAAAAACCTACATTCACAAGAAATAAAAAATAAATATGTTAATCAAATTAAATTTAATTAAAATTATACTTTTTGGAAGCTTGTAATAAGGACTACATAATTAATTTTTTTTTTTTTAAATGAGTTCATTTTGTCACCCAAAAGGTAAATCAAAAGTGGTTTTTTACTAGCATTTTGATAGGTGTAAAGAAGACTCTGTTATAGGTATGGTTTAAAACTAGCGGGGTTCTATCCAAGGGGGCTTTGTGTAAGGTGGTTTGATCAAACCATATTCAATTGGAATCCTTTAAATGGAAATTTTTAAAGAATAAATCATTATATTTTCTAAAAATATGTGATTTTAGCAAAAATCAAGATCTCCAAAAAAGTGTAAACCACTATTGTGGCAGTACCCTCAACTAAAGATTAAATCATTTTTTAATCTTGATCTCTAACTTTCATGTTTTATCACTCACATCACTACCGACACCAATCTCAATGCATGTCAAATCTTTTAATCTAAATCATCTGTCTATCTTTTAATCTGAGCCTGTCATTCAAAAACCCTGCTTTCAATAAATTGGCTTTATCTTCATCATTATTACTCCTCCCGAAATCTTATGACTTTTGGAAGCAATCAATTGTTTAATCTTCAATATTTTGCTAAATCACTATCATAGGCTATACTTGCACATATAAATATGAGATAAATTATAATAAAATGGTGAAATGGAGAAGGACGATCAAGGCCATGCATGGAAGTACATAGATATTGGGTGAGGCTATTCTATATTTATGTTTTAACTTTCCTGTGTTCTTTGTTGTTTAGCTTAGTTTACATTTGAGTTTAATTGCATTGTTATTGCTTTAATCTGTTTTGTTTTCCTAATGTTAAAATAGTTTTCCAATTTTGACCCTAATTAGCCTTGCTAATTTTGGTTATTTTTAACCTCTATTTAACTTTTTTTAATCCTTCTTCCTTCATTCTTCCATGGGCTGCCATTTACACCCTGTGTGTCTATTTTCCTCCATTCAAAATTCATTCTTCATGGTTTTTCATTATCTACCGCATGGTATCCTCCATTTCTTCATATCAAGAAGTCACCTAGGGCCCCTTTTCTTCCCCATCTACCCTCTCGAGGGGGCATACTCTATCACATTTTTTCATTTCACCTCCTTATCCATTTCCTTGTGATACCAGGGCATCTACTAAATCCTTCTTCTATCAAGTCATTTGCACCTTATTTTTCTTCTAAACATTGTTATTCTAAGAATATTTTGAAGGGGTACAAAATGTGGACACCTAAATTTGACCACCTCCATATGGTCAAATTCACCCTTGTATTCTTCCATACTGCATCCATAAGCAATATTAATTAAATACTTCATCATTTGGTTAATATTCATCCTATCCCTAGTGTACTCTAAGGTATTTAATTAATTTATTAAATACCTTATCCTTTCTTCTCTAAATTAAATAAATAATCTAATTTATTTGATTTAGCCACCTATCCCAAATGAACATCCTAATCATGAATTTTTTAATTCTTCCACTTTCTCTCTCCTTGTCAACATCCTCCATAATCCTCTTCTAATATATATTGTTTTAATTAATCCATGATTAGGATGTTCACATCACTAATGGTGATTAGTGTCACATCCTCCATATTTTTCAACTTGCACTCAATCCATCACTAACCCTCCTAATCATTTGAACAACCTATAATCAAAGGTTAATTAACACCTAATCTTGTCCTCTTGCAAATTATGGCAAGGGTACTGTGATCAAACCTCAAAGAGGCTTTCTCCTTTTAAAGAAGCTATCTCTACCCCCCAATGAAATTAAAATTCCTTTTTATTACTTTAATGCATCCTATGTGGGATTTTTAATTCCACTTTATTCCCCCAACACCTTTGGAGGAATAAAATCATAACTTAAAATTCCCTTCCCAATCCCAAAGTCAAATCTCCAAAACCAAGGGATATTTTAGAAGAATTTAAAATTCTTCTATTGTCACATGCTCCCAAGATTTGGGTAGATGAGACAAGACATGCCTTTTTCCACTTGGCCTTTGCCTCATCAACACTCCATCATCCCTTGTCCACCTCCTCATCCACATGTCACCACCTCATGGGTTAAGATGTCCCAAGACATCTTGACCCTAGATCTCATAACCTAGGATGAATCTTGGCCCTCCATTCTTTTGGAGGCCTTTCCATAAAAGTGAAAAATTTTCTTAATTTTGAATATCACACACTAAGAAAATTCAAGAACTCTTGCACTCAAGCATTCAACCTCCATTATTGCAACCATTTCCAAGCCTCCTATTACACCAAATCCATTCACTATCACCACCATTGTATCTACCATCAAAATCTTTATCATTTTCATGTAGTTTTAAGTAATTTTGTCAAAGGAGCACACAAAATCAACATTAAAAAGGTCCATCCATTCAACAAATCTTGACAACATAAATTAGATATTTGGTCTTTCTTGTTTTTGTTAAGGTTTTTTAACTTAGGCTAATCTTTAGTGTTTTGTTTGTGTTTTATTCCTTGCATTTCAATTGTTTTTTTGCATTTTTTAGGGTTATAATTCACTTGCACACAATATTATCTCATTTTGAAGAGTTATTTTTAACTTGTTTTAATATTATTTTATTTTATTTATTTTGATAGTCTATTTTTTAAATATATTTTAAAATGTAGTTGATCTTGGGCATTGTGCAAGAAGGTGAACCATCACCTAGCATGTGTGGCCATCCTAAGCCTTGCATATCTCATACTTCATGCAACCTTGGTTTTTTATTGGTACATGGTATACATGGCTCTTATCCCTTTGAATCTTATTATTATTTTCATGATCTTTTTGTCTAGGTTTTTTGGGTACTTATCTCTATTAGGGTTTGTACCTAGCTTTTCCTTGCTTGTGTCTCTTACGTAGTTCATAGGTATCTTGGAGGCACTATGGTGATCTCATACAAATTTATTAATTGTATATGTGTTAGAGTCTATTGGTGAGAGGGTTTCCTTAGGAGGAGTGTGAGAATCAACAAAATGAAGATCCAAAAACACTTAAAAAAATCCTGCCAATGAAGGAACTAGAACAACTATCAAAAAATGAAGATTTATTTGTGGGGGTTAGAGGAAATGGTGGAGTAGAAGGCATGTTAATGGGAAATGTCACATTAGGAGCTGAAGAAGGAGGTAAGGACCCCATCTTTCCACAGGTCCTTAGGCTTGACCCTAATGAGGAAATGTAGAAAGCAATTTGAAAGGAAGAAGCTAGGTTAAAAAATATTACTATTTTCTTGGCTTGTTTAGATGCTAACAATTTACCAGTAATAAAGCTTTTTGATAAGTTCTAGTTGTTGAATGTCTGGGGTAGAGAAACTCAAGGTTCATTATTTCTTTTGTAGAATGATACAAAGGGGTTTGTTTGTAATCTTTTTAAAAATAATAATATGCAAAAATAATGCTTGGAAAGGATTATTGGACTATATGGAAGTCTCTATTTAATGCTATCACATTGTCATTAGACTCATATTTTTAAGAAATTATGTTTTGTTTCTATTCCTAGATGGTTAAATATTAAAGGGGTTCCTCATTTGGTATGGACATTTCTTCCCCAATTGTCAAAGTCATGGGGAAAGCTTTGTAGGTGTAAGAGACATGATCTTCCATCCCCCACTTGGATTCCTGAGTGTTAATCACCTTCCATATCAGTGTTCAAATTCCAAATGCTCTTGAATTTTTTGTAGGAATTAAGGTCATCTAGTGTTATCTTGAAGCTCTCAGAGCACTCAACTCATGTTTCTTATTAAAGTTGGATGGCCATCAAAAAATGAATTATCAAAAAAATAAAAGAAACCCTAATTCTATGGCTACATTAAAAAATGAGATTGGAAATAAAAATACTAAAGTTTGACCAATAAACGAAGGTGGAATGGACATTAGCTCAAAAAATCATGGGGTTAAACCTCTATAGAACTCAACCTAGGAGGAGAAAACCTAGAAATAACTCCAAGATCTCCCATATTAGAAAATATGGTCTGTTTTGATGGTATTAGTAAGAACTTGGAAGATTTTATCCCTCCCATGGAAGAAAACCTCAATCTAATCCTTGGAAAGGGTGTAGAAGATGACAATAATGATATCCAAGGGGGTGAAATGAAAATGGAAAATAAAAATAAGAATGTTCAAGATCTTGTGTTAGATAGGATAAAAGAACATATAAGAAAAAGGAAAAAAGATAAAGCTACCCTACCCCAAAACCCTCTTGAGACTAGGGAAAGCTTTGGCTCAAAAGGACTAACCTTAGAAATGAACAAAGAAAACTAAAATTGGGATGTGAACATATGTAATCCTCTTTTTAAAGAGGATAAGGGAACCTTAAACCATAGAAGTAGATTTGTAAGAAAAGAAGATGATGAAAAAAAGGAAGAATATGAGTAGAAGCAATAGTGTTAAAGCCCATAAATAAACCTAGAAGGGACATAATATACCCACATGTTTTGATAGACTGTATAACGATAAGAAAAATACAAATACTCCAAAATAAATGGCCAAAAATTTTGTAAGTTGGAACATTAGATGTTTGAAATCCTTGGATAAGAAATATTTTATAAGGGCTCTATGTAATGAATAAAATACCTAGACTACCTAACATTGCAAGAAGTGAAAGTTGTTGGGTTTTAATTGCAATGTAATATGAACTTCATTTGGAATGGTACCTAAAGGCCTCCTACAATTTCCACACCAATCATGATAGAGGGAAAGAGGGAAATGCAATTATCCTTAGCCCAAAGTGGAACAAACACGTTAATTCAAGTTACTCTCCATGCAATAAATACCTTTGACTAATAATTGAAGCCAAGGATTAAAAATTTGGACTCAGTTTTGTGTACGCTCCCAATGAATCTAGAGAAATAATTGCTCAATATGGAAATAGATTTAATCCAACCTACCTAAATTGCTCTAGATCATTAGAGGAGGTTGAAGTTGATCTTGGAAAGGTAATGAGTTTTTTTTGGTCCAAATGAAAAAAATATCTCAAGCTTTATGACCCTTTGGAAGGAAAAAAGGAGAGAAAGTATTTTTTTCACTTGGTGCAATAATCAAATGCGAAATAATAGAATCTATTATACACTAGAAAAATTTTGTGTCAATGATGAAGTATTTTTTTTAATCAAAAGACAACTCGAATTGTGTCAAGTTTGAGCCTAAAATCATGTCTAATCATTATACAATTGAGGTTAAAATCATTATAAAAACCAACCCAAAAGTTAATAAGATAAGAAAAATTATCTTGTTTAAACTAAACACTGAGCTTCTTAAGGAGGAGGATTGTCTTTATTGCATTCTTACTCTTAGGTTCACAAATAAAACTTCATAATACCCTCGTCATTTACAATTGAATATTAGAATAGGTTAGTGATGGCCATTCAATCCTTGGAGAAAAAAATAGGGAAGAATAAGGAAATTGATAATAGGAGATGGGAAGTGAGTTGCAAGATGACCTATTGGAAACAAAAGCATAAATTTTAAATGGAATTGTAATTGATGAATTAATTATCCATATTAACATGAGAAAGCACAAATTTAAGGTGCTTTTAGGTAGAGAGGTCTCAAAGGGATAAAATCAAGGCTACAATAAACTAGGAGAATGATGGGGATAGGGGTTCTAAATACTTCTTCAATCTGTTAATAAAGAAGATGGCCTTGGAGAACATTGTTCCAAATGAGGACAATGGAAAATGGGTCCATGAGACAATAGATGTTGTCAAAGTATTCCAAGGGTTATATTCAAACTTATCAATGATGCCAAAGAACACTCTAGGTCTTGTAGTCAAGCTCAAAACCTTTGTAGGGGAATTGTGCCAATAAAAGATAACATATGAGATGGCTATCCAACTTGAGAAGGACATGAAAAAATATGAGATACAAAATACTATTTTATCCGTTTAGTTTGGTAAGTAAGTTGTGGAAGATGGCCTCCCTATGGAATTTTACAAAGCTAACATAGATTGGATAACTAAGGATCTATGTGATGTTTATGAGGAAGGTTTTCAAACTAGAACCTTGGGTGGAAATACCAATAGGGGAATCATAAATATTCTCCCTAAAACTATGGATACGAGTAATATCAGTAATTTGAGGCCAATAACCCTTCCTTAAAATTTCATATAAGATTCTAGGAAAGCTACTTTCCAAAAGGATAAATGACATCCTCTCAATGATCATTAATGAAACTCGGTCTAGATTCATAAAGAAAAGATACATTCTTGAAAATATGATAACAAGTTGGGAAGCCATGGATTGGGATAATAGAAGTGAACAAGATGTAGGAATTTTATTATTAGAGTTTGACAAAGCATATGATCGGATGGAATGGTCCTTCATCTTGACAATGCTAGAAGTATTTGGGTTCCCAAGAAATTTCTATAGTATGGTCAGGATCTTATTTAAAGATGTCAATGCTCAAGTGGTTATTTTTGAACACCTATAATACTAAGAGTGGGGGTTGAATCAGTATTCTATATAACCAACTAATCACAAACCATCCAATTAAGAAAGTATATCTAACTACAACAATAAATGAAAGAATGAAAAGAATCACAAGATCACATAACACATTAATACCAAGATTTTATGTGTAAAACCCAAAAAGGGAAAAACCATGTTGAGGATTAGATTACAATATACTATAATTGATTATAAGATACTATAGAAGATCACTTCCAAGATAGATTATCCTTATAAGGGTCACATTCAAAAATAGATGCAAAATAGAAATGGCTACACAACCAAAATGTGAACTGATAGAAAGTGTGCCTTGTGTTGAATTCAATTCCTTTGATGCTCTAAATATGAAACACTACACTACTTAGCAATCACTCAACATTCACACTATTTTTTCTCTTATTTTGATCTCACACATATAAATTTTTATGTTCCCATAATGTCAAATCTCTCACACATCATACTATGTGTCATCTTCTCTCTACCACTAAAAAAATTCTCACATATATCCTCAATCACATTTGCATACATCAATTAGGTCATACTAATTTGATGTAGCCCTATTTTAATTTGAAATAGATTTTCTGAGTCCACACTCTATTCAAAACATCTTTGTGCTCAGACCAAATGTGGAATACTTCATTTAGGTCAGGATGGACCTAAAATAGGTCCTACTAACATCTACAGTAGATACTTATTCTTCACAACACATAACATGTATTAGGTCAACCAAGAATTATATCTAATCACAAAATTAAGTCAATCTAACCAATACCAATCATCTATATGTTCATATAAGCACACTCCATTTGGAATATATTATAGTAATGAAACATGTGAGAAATATCCCAAAATTGCTATGTCTAATTCTCAACACTAGAGAAATGTGAACCAGATTACACCTACCCAATCGCATTGTATAAGCCAAAAACTAAATGTCGAACTTCTTTCATTTGAAAATTTCAACCTATTTACCCAAAATAGCTAAAATCTTGATCATAGATGCAACTAATTGTAAAGAATAACATATTATAACCTATTGAACTAATCTTTTTGCACAAGCAATTTCAGACAAAAATATTGAATTAAAATATATACATTTTGTTCACTGGATTAGGTAAAACTAACAACAATTAATGTCGACATCAATGACAACACATTCAAAGGGTTCCTTCTTCATTCTTTCAACAATATCCCCATTTTCATTGATGGAAACATGTGCTACAAATGAATTTCCAAATCTCAAAATATACATCACCAAAACTTCAAGCATGCATGATCTCCCCCTCTATCTGATCTTAAATAATCTTCAAACTTCTACTCAAAATCATCTTTTATTTATTTTTCCAACTTCTCCAACACCAAAAATTCTCCAAAATTCTCAAAAATTCTCCCCCTTTGACATCACTGACAAAGGGTGTGTTGATATCACACATGTAGACTTTAAATTTGATGTATATGAATAGAAAACAACTAAAACAACTTGAATCCCCCTTAGGGAGTTATCCCAAAAACTAATCTAACAATATATACAATGGAAAATTGAAAGAAACTAAAAATAATGAAATAATATACAAGTGAAATATGTTCACCCAGAGGAGGAGGAACCTTCGATCTCCTCAAGGATTTCTTACCATGCATGTTTTCCTTCAATCAAAATATTTTTGGTTGTAGCAAGTGAGTTGTACAATGATTCCAACTTTACTATGTTCTCCTCACCCTCTTCCAAAGTACTCGGGTTTTACTTTATCTTTGCAAGTTTTTTAGCTTTAGGAAGAGCACTTGATACTTGTATATGCTTACACTTCACCAAGTCTCCAAGCTTTCCACACTTCCTTCTAACATCTTCTTTCTTCCTTTGTAAGGTGAAAAACTTGTTTTGTAGGTCTGTGATGGTAGTCCAAGAGGCGTAGCCTTTATCTTGAGCAAAGTCATAAGCTCTAGATGCATTAGATATGTGTGTCTCTATGGAGTCTATTAAGTACTTAATGCCTTGAGTGGCATCTGGCCACCTCATGCAATATAAGAAAAAGGTCTTGGCCTCATCTTCATATTCATGTATGGGTCAGTGTAGGATCATGGGGGTCCAAACTAGGCCCTTAAGTGGCAATGAAAATTCAAAAAAAATAGAGTTAGGAAGCTTTACATAAAAATTGAATAGGTAATTAACATAATTATAAAAATATGTAAGAATAGAATTTGCAAAAAAATGAATGTACTTTCTAAGATACTAGACATTTTTTCAAAAAAGAGTAAATCTATTTGGTGAAAATTTGAAATTTCAATGTAGTAGTACTAAATTTTTAGGAAAAAAATAAAAAGCAAGTGTATTTTTTACCAAGCTAAGTACAAGAAAATAATAATAATTTTTTTTTGAGACTTTCAATTTAAGTAGAGGACACATCCCTAGATGTGTTGCATTTATTTTTGTAATTTTTTTGTAAGTAATTTTTTTTAATTCAAGGGGTAAATACTTTTGACTAGAGCTATGAACCGAAATACAACCATTTAACAATACCACCCCAATGGGGTTTGAACCTTTGTGGAAAGAACAACAATGCCACCTTTAAACCATCACACCATGCCAATACCAACTTTGTAAGTAAATATTAGTTATGAATTTTTATTAGAACTTTTTAAAAATATTAAAACTTGTTTGTCTAACCACCATAAATTGGTCAAAAATTTATGAAATTCAATTTTTGGGTATGTGCAGGATCATGATGGGCCAAAAAGTGGCAATATGATGGGTATGTGGCTGATGACTATTTTTTTACCCAAAATTGATGAAACGAAAAGGGTTTTTAAAGGAGATTCTCAACTTTCCACCAATATAAATTATGCTTTACTTTGAATTTAATAAGTAATTATTATTCATTTCTATTCAAATTATGACTAAAGTCTTGATTGATAGGCTGATTGAAAACATTTATAGCTTTCAAATGGTATCACATTTTTGAATCAAAACATCGTCTATGCTTCACATACTATAGGATTAAAAAAGAAAAATGAATTTCATAAATTTATGACCAAGTTAAGGTAATTGAGACGCCGATTTTTATATTTTTTAAAAGTTGTAATAAAAAATCATAATTAATTATTTACTTGGAAAAAAATTACAAAATAATATGCATCACATTGGGGCATGAGTCCTCTTATCTCTAAAATCTTATAAAAAAATATTATCGTTTATTGTGGTTATGGTGGTCGGATAGACACCTACTTCTTATTTTTCCCTGAAATTTAAGTACCACTACATTGAAATTTAAAATTTTCACCAAATAGATTATTATTTTTTTAAACAAACCTAGTATTTTAGAAACTACATTCAATTTTATATAGAATATATTCTTACATATTTTTTAAATAATATAGATAACTTATTCAAATTTTGATGTCAAGTTTCCTAACTCTGATTTTTTTGAATTTTTTGCTACTTAAGGGCCTATTTTTTCCATGATGATCCTGCACATACCCTTCTATTTTTTAATCCTATAGAATGGGAAGCATAGAATGTGCACATATTTTGGATTCAAAAAATATGAAATCATTTGAGAATTATTTATATTTTTCAATCAAACTATTAATTAGGAATTTTTTCATAATATACATTTAAAAAATCAATAATAATTATCTATTAAATTCAAAATAAGGCATATCTTATATTGGTGGAAAGCTAGCAATTTTCTCAATAAACCCTTTGTATTTCATCAAAATTGGATAAAACAAAGTTGTCAACCATTTTTTTTATCATATGGTCACTTTTTGGACCCCTATGATCTTGCACTCACCCATACATCTTTCAGAAATTCCATCACCTTGCTATGTGTAGTTTCACATCTGTCTTTTAGCTCAAGTAATTTCCTTTTAGAAAACCTTGAATCAAATTATTTTTCAGTCTACTCCTTTAGACTAGAGGTATATTCCCTAAGTGAATCAACCAAAAACTTTAAGTTCTCAACAAGATTCAAAGAGTTATCAACTATGACACTAAGGGCAGCATCCTCTAGAGACTTGATGTCTTCATTAATCAACTATATCCCCTTTTGATGAGTCTATGATTTTTTTTCTTCCTGAGGCATGGAAGACGTCTCCGAGCTGCAATCTTTGAACTGGTGAGATCTTTTCAAGATCCACACTACCTTGGTACATCGAGAGTTGTAGAAACTAGGGTCATATAGTGAGTTGAATCCTTATTTGTTGTGTTAGAAGACCCTTGAGTGCATTACTAGAATATTCTCTAGATGACTTTGATGGCTCCATAGTCTTTTGGGATTCTTCTTCATTCCTTTCAACTTGAACAATTTCTTCTTTATTCTCTTCTTTGTCTTCTTCTTCTTCTTCTTTTCTAGAGGGGTTTTTATCCTTTCCTTCATCCTCCTTCTCCTCATCATTTTTGTTATTGTTCTCTTCCCTTTCTCATTTTCCTTCTTCTCGATTTTGATTATTTTGATTATTGTCTTCATTTTCTTTTCTAGCATTATCATCATTCTTTTATTTTTCCTTTTTCTTTTTTTCTTCCTACATTACGACTTTTATCAACACTAGTGGTCTTGTCAGTGTCTTTCAAAGGAGTTGTAGTCTCTAGGGAAGCATTTTTTTCTCTAATTGGTGGAGGAGATGACATGACATTCCTTATATCAAATAAAGGATTTTAATTTGCAATGTGATTATCTATACTTTCTTCTTCTAAGACTTCTTTAGAAACATGTAAATTGGTATCCAAAGGAATATTTTACTCTACATCAATACCCTTTGCACTATCATGCTCCTTTTCTTGAGTTGTTCCAAATGATGAAGTTGTAATCATCCCAAATTTCTTTACTATGTCTCTAACTATATTTACTAGATCTCTTTTTAGCTTTTCTGCTTGGCCCTTTTCTCTTCCCATGAGTATGGTAACCCTTTGGTTCAGCTTGAATTACTTTGTATATACTTCTATCAATGCGGCCCTGTCATTTTATAATAAGGAGGATCTAATTTCATCTTATCTTCCTCTTTAATTGCTTCATGTATTCTTCCCATCAAGGCATTCCACACAAATATAGGAACTTTATCTTGAATATTATTTATATTAGCCTCTAAAATAATAATGTACTTCATCTAGATTCAATGATGGTTTTCTTATCATCTTCATTTACTTCTTCATACAAATTTTCATTCCCTTCCAAAAAATTTTCATGTTCTAACATATTGCTAACCAAAAAGTATAACTCCATTGGGGTATGAGTTCTCATCAGAGGATTTTTTTTCTTTCCTTTCTTCTATTCTCGAGAGCATTCTTTTAATTTCTTTTCCTTCTTCTTTTCTAGCTTCTTGTGAACATGTATTGTAAAATCCTCCTTTTCCAATTATATCTCCTCTTCTTCAGAAGTTTCCATGATATCATTATTGGGTTTCTTTGCTCTCGTGCTTGCTTCTTGAGATGCACCTTCACCACTTGTAGTGGCACTACTCCTTTTTCTGGCGAGTTTTTGTTCTTCTTCCAATCCAAGCTTGATCTCTTCTTCTAAAAAAAAATCAGATTCTTTCCTTGAAATGCATTTTTTTGCTTCCCCCTTCCAGAGGTAACAAGGGGGTACTACTAGAGGCACAGTCTTTCTTTTTGTGGTCTAGGTGTTGGGTCTGGAGGGTATAGTTGCATCTTCTATTAACGGAATAGTGGGATCCACTTTCTTTCATTTGATGGTAACAATACTAGATGGTTTTGGAAATGCAGAGGTAGGGGTGGAAGTTGTTCTTCCATATCTTCATGGTTTAGAGGACTCACCAACTGCTTTGGCATCCCTTTTTGTTGCAATTTCTCTTAACCTATCTACTTCTTCCTTTGAAAGACCATGCAACCCAAAGTATTCATTTACTTGTTTAGTTACTCTTTTTTTCTTGCAAGTGCTAAAGGTTCCAAGTGTACCTCATTTTATTTTTTCTCATATGTCCCATGTCTTAGCAAGGAGGGATCGTTTGGACTCCTTAGCAACAATTCAATGTATCCTTTAGAATATTCAATTGAAACATCATAACTAAGAGGCTCAATCCATATTTTCCTAGGTTCAATAACCTCTATTATGAATTAATCTATAGCTATAAGAAAATTTATTTCATTTGCATACTTCTCTACAAGATTCCAAGGAATCCTCTCTCTATCATTCATTTTTTTTTGGAATACTGCAAAGAATGCAACCAATGCATTATCTTGATTCTTTTAATCACAAATGTTGTGCATATAGTCAAAAAATTGATGGCCCACTAGTCTTCTTCTATCCCAAACAATGTCTCTTGTTTTGGTTAGCTCCCTTGAAAAGTAAAACAACAAAAAAAATTAGGGTTCCAAACTTAAATGCATATTTCTTCTTCCTGGTTCTTTTTAGATTTCCAAAAAAAATTCTATAGCAACTCGCATAGGTCGTAGTCCTTGCCATTTACCGCAATATCATAAGCAACATAGATTGTAGTTGTAGACACAAAATTGACCCTGTTTATGAAATAAATTTTGTGACATATCATAATTGATGCATACTTTACTGTAGGGTTAGTGATAGGATTTTTAGTTAGTGCTCTTCTATCAAATGTAGCATTAGTCAAATCCATAACTACTTCATTCTTCACAGACTTTAGTACTGGTACAGGTCCAATATCACATAATCTAGTTACACCTTTGGGTATGTTTTTCCATATAAATTTATCATGCATTCTACTCAATGTAATCCTCACATACTCTGCATCAAAATTGCTACTGTAGTTAGGAAATCAGTTCCAAATATCCAATTTCTTCCATACTAGGTTAGCATATTCTGGTTTTATCATGAAATCATTTCTAGTCAACTCCTTAGTCCATAGATCCTTGATTTTTTGGTGATCATATTCATCCAATTTTCCATGAATGTAAACCCTTGTGTCCTCAATGGGTAAAACCCTAGAAGGAATCTTTGAAAAAGCACCTCCAAGGTCATTTTCAAAGACTTTCCACAAATACCTCTTAAACTTTGGTCTACATATTTCAGTGATGTTGACTACAGTCAATATAGCCATTATATCTTCAATTTGATCTTAAATGCTTATAAATTCACTTATATTCCAAACCCAAAATGCACAGATAGCAATAAACACCTTTTACACACTCAATAGGATCTAGGGCTTTAATGTTCTACACCAAATTGCTTTGAATTTCCTTCAACACTCTTTCAGTTCACTCTTCTTTTCTCAAAATATTAAAAATTAATTAGAATCGACTTAAAAAAAACTTTATGCCTTTTTGATTTTCCCTAAATTTGCATTAATTGCTTAAAGTTCCAAAAAGGTGGTAAATATTTCATGGATACACTGTAAGCCCTAAAATGTTCCACATTTCTTCACATTTGTACATTTTCTACTGGTTTCTTTTCTAGAAGTTTAAGCTTGTCATCTTACACCATATATCTTCATGTCACTCCTTGACACCTCATATTTTGAGGCTTTTTTAGATTTTTCTATTATTGCTCCCCCTAAGCCTATGCCTAGGTTCAATTTCCAAGAATATTATATGCATTAGAGGGAGGTATAGATTCATTTGATTCATCTTTGTTCTTAGGTTCCTCTTTCTTTCTCCAAATATTCTCCATTTCCTTCTTTGCTTCCATAGGATCAACATTCTTTGCAGGTCCATTCCTCTATTTTAGATTAGTCTTCCTTCCATTCTTGTGTAAAATCTTGAAATTTTTCCATATTTGTTGCAATTGTAGAATACAACATTTTTCTGACCAAACTAACCTCTATTCAATATTGATCTACACTAGTTATCCTTATGTCCAAATATATTGCCTGTATAACAGTAACCATTAAAAGATTGAAACATTCTACCAGTATTAAATCTATTTATTATCTGACTTCTACTCCCAACAACTCTATATCCAAACTTCTTGCATGCAAAGCATTGTCTAGAAAAGGATCCAACATTTTGATTCATTCTACTATATTTTAAAGCATTATAATTTATTTCATGAAAAGAAAATACCATTAAAACATGGGTACCTTTGTGCATTAGGTTGTATGATAGGAGGTCTTCTAGCATTTCTTCTTTGATTCTTGATTGTGTTTCCATTTCCTTGAGTCTTATTTTGATTGTTAGCCATGTTAAGGATCTAATTGGCCTTTGATCTTTCTCCTTCTTCAAGTCCCAAACTATCTTTATCTTTAGAAGGTTTTTGTCCTACAATTAGTTCATCAAGAATAGTAGTACTTGATTTGAATTTGTCCTCATGAGCTCTTGATTTTCCAGATCTAATCTTAGAATTACAACTTCTTGTTCAAGTTTTATGCATTCATTAGAATTTCTTTGTAAAGTTTCATTTAGACAATCCTCAAATTCTCTTCTTTTCTTCCATTTGAACTTTTGGTCAGTGATATCTTCACTAGCCTTCTTCAATTGTTTGTTCACTTCTCTATGTATTTCTCTGAACTTCTTGCTCTATCAACTATTTGATACGTTCATTTGCTTCCTCTAGGCTTTCCTTCAGACTTTTTTTTTCACCTTCAACTTTGTCAAGATATTCAAGAGAAGATTTAAGTTATTATTTTTTAAACATGAAGTCATCTTCTATGTATTCAATTGTATAAATTTATTCTAGAGGAATAAGACTCCTTTTGTCAACCATGTGTTGAAACTCCAAGATCTTCCTCAAGTTGTTAGGCTTTTCAAAGGGAACTAGCTCTCATACCAGTTGTTGAACACCTAGAATAATAAGAGGGGGGTGAATTAGTATTATATATGTGACCAATGGATTAGTATGGGTTGATTATGCTTAATCCATGAAGAATTGAAGCATAATTAAGCCACTAATGTCAATCTCAACAAGATCAATAAAATGAAAATTAAACTAAGCATCCATCAAAACTAACATGCTAAAATATGAAAGCTTCAAAATACCTACTCTAATCCATTTGAAACTTATCCTATTATGGGAGTGGTGTCATGTTTATGTGGAACAACGACCCTTTCCCAATCCTTCTAGATAAATGAGCTTGTCTCAACAGGTTTTATTGAAACAAATCAGTGAAACCATTGTGAGATGTGTGATGAAACATGATTGTAAAACTATATTAACATGATGCAAGCTATTTAATCATGATTTATGCTAAAATGATTAAGATTTAAAAATGCAAAGCTAATCTAAATGGATTATAAGATAAAAATATTAAAACTCTAATTAACAAATAATCTAACTGTATGCATCTAAGTTACCATGGAAGCCATTAATGGAAGCTAAGCTATTATGCAAGTAATTAAATTAAAAAGATACTAAATATGTGTTAAATATGAGTGTGAGTGTGAGTGATTTTAATGTTGACATAATTTTTATGTTAAAATATGGATCCATTTGTCTCCAAATAGTGACCTATTTATAGGAAAGCAAATGAGAAATGGAGGGTTGAGATTGAAAAAGCTATTCAATGGTCAAGGATGAAGTTGGAAGCATGGATCATGGATTCTCATCAAGGGATGAGAATTAATGATGAGATTTAATCAAGGGTTCACCTTTGTCCAAAAAAAACACTTTTAACTTGCACAAGAAGTCAAGTAAGTTTGTTAGAAAAGGAATATTCCACTTCTTCAAATGAGTGAGGAAAGAGAATATTATTAGGAATATTCTCATGGGTGGAGAAAATAAACATTTAACAAATTTGAAACAAAGTATAATTGTGCAAAAAAGGGGAAGGAATATTCCATGGTAATATTCCTTTTGGAGGAATGTACAAAGGATGAATATTTCCTTGCAAGTGGGGGGTTAGATTTATTAGTAATTGATAATTAAAACAATGTTGATTATGCAATTAGGGAAATTAAATTATTTTCATTAAATAAAGTGATTTAATGAAAAGGGGGAAAGGTGAATGATATTTAATTAAATAACTTAGGGTTATCTAACTAAATAAGGAGATTTAAGGATTAAAATAAACAATTTGATTTATTTAATTTAATGAGAGAAAACACTAGCATGGAAGGGGGTGAATTAACCCAATTAAATTAATTAGATTTGTATAGGAGTGTAAACATGTAAAATTGACTTAACACTTATCACAAATTCAAAATGTCTCAAAACAACATAGAATCAACCTAAAATTACTCTAAATCAACTTAAAGCATCTCAGAATGACTCTTAAACGACTGGGAACAACCCTGAATCAAATCAGAATGACTCCAAATCAACTCAGAACATCTCAGAATGACTTTGAAATGACTCAAAACAACTTTGAATCAACTCATAATGTCTTGGAATGACTCTGAATCAACTCATAACAACTCTAAATTAACTCAGAACATTTCAAAATGACTTTGAAACATCTCAGAACAACTCTGAGTCAACTTAGAATGTCTCAGAACAACTCTAAATCAACCTCAAATGTCTCAGAACATCTCAAAATCAGCTCAAAACATCTTTGAAACATCTTGAGTCATCTCAAAATCATCCCATAACATCTCACAACACATCAAATGACATGGAACAACATTCAAAACCATGTTTTCGTCTATTAATTGAATAATACAATATTAGTTAATTAATTCACTTTTTCATCATTTCTTGAAAAATTAAATAGATACCACTTTATTTAATAAAGTCTTGAAAACCCTAATTCTACTATTTGATCAAATAATACAATGTTATTTGACTAATTCACATTCCATTATTTCGAGCAATTAAATAAATTACATTTCCTTTAATAAAGTCCTAATCTTATCTCATTTCATCCTGATTAGTCAAATGACATCGATTATTTGATTATGTCACTAATTCACCTTATTCCTCAAAATTAATTGAATTATTAAATCATAATAATTTAATTATCATACTTTCCCTCCAAAATTTGAATAATTAAATCAAACTACTCAAATTATCAAAAATCGAAATAAAATAAAAAAGGTATTAATTAATTAAATAAATAAATATTCCTCACCCACTTCTTGATTGAGAAAATCATGGATTGCTAACTAAGAAAACTATTTTGCTAACAAAGAAATCTAATTTTGCTATCTCAACCATCTAATTCCTAACTAAACCCTAACTGACCAATCAATTGCTAACTAAGAAATCAAAATCCTAACTAGCCAATCTATTATTCAATCACCCTAATTGTGCAATCAACTTTGCACAATTTCTTCATGTCTAAATACTTTCAACTCATTTTGACCATTGATCTAGATATTTGTTGATTCAACATGTTTTTTATGCACTTCTCAACATAGGAAGTGCGTAGGTGCACTACCTCTCTTGAAAGACAATCTTCCACAATTAGATTGCAAAACATTATCCCAAGGTCCCTAATGTCAGGTCATGACATGCATGGAATTTCTCAGTTGATGTTTGATGTGATTTTGCTAGTAATCATAGGGTAGACTTACATATTTGGCTAGACACGAGATGAATCATGAAATGAAGTTTCTAAAATAGAAGTTAGAGTGTAGTTTTATGTAGGTTCGAACAAAAATCATAAACTCCTATTTTAATTTAAGATTTGGCTTTACAATGTGTAATGAACCTTAGCATAGGTTACTTATTTTTTTAAAAAGGAAAAAAGGGCAGGGAAGAGAGGAAGTTCCTAGACCTAAAACTACAAATGAACAGTGATCATGGAGGTTGGTACAGTAGACAAACGGCCTAAATTGGGTTTTTCTTGGCCAAGAGGATTGTACAGTTACACAAAACCAGTGTAATCTTCTAAGGACTACAGATTTTTGGATTACATGCACACACCATGCACATGCAATTGAATTAAGTTGCAGCAATAAAGCAAGGAAGCTCAGACTAGCTTTGCAAAGTGATTCATCATCAATGAACCACAAAAAGAATGAGCTAGAAATTCATCAAATACTGAAACAAAAATCACCATCACCACTTCAATTCAAGAAACTAACAACTAAGATAAAAGGGAAGTAAAACAATGCACACATAATGAGGAAACTCAAAAGGAACACACATAGATCATGCAATGTCATTTTCAATTGTTGCAAAATGTATTTACACCAGTTTTCCAACCATTTACAAATGAGGGACAAGCCCCTATTTATAGTTTTCCAAAGCCTAAATTAATGACTAGGATTGTATTACATTGTGTGGCTCAGATTTTATTACATTAGGGTTTCACCTACCCCTCAATATTCAACAATTTAAAATTCATCTTTGTCTCATTCTTATTTTGTCTTCTTGTGCCCAGGTGTTGTAGCAGTTTTGTCCTCTTGCTGATTTCCCTTTTTCCCCCTAATGGATTAGTAGCACTTCCTTAACAAACCATACACACCTTTTTTGTAGATTTGCATCATTGTAGAATGAATTAGCTATTTCCTGGTCTTGTAGGACAACCTTAAAATGATTGTGATCATTTGATAGGAGATGAAACAACCCCCTCCTTTCCCCTAATTCCTTGGACAACCATCAAACTTCCTTTCATTGATTAGTCCTTCTTTGACATGCTACCATCTGTTTGCCAGTCCTTTTGATCAGTTGGACCTAGTTCACTCACATAGAACCGTACCCATGGACCGGCCACCATGTATAATTTCTTCTTGTAGCAAGCTCCTCCAATGATCATTGTAAACTAAGCCCTACACAAGATAGTAGATTAAATCGGGATCATGCAAATAATGACATAAACTTTGAATCTTAATCATTTAGTATCCCTATGATCATATATTGTTTATTTTATTTAGCTGCTTAATTATAATTTGAATAGAATTTTCACTGTATATCTCCTATGCAACCAATGATAAGAAAAAATAGTGCTAAAAGGCACTTCATGTCTCAAAGCACCGAATCAATGTTTCAACTTTATTTAGACTTCCTCCCCCTACGTCCTCGAGATTTTGCATGTCTGCCATGATCATTTTCTCTAGAAAATTCCCCATTGAAATGATATGTTCTTCCTTTACCCACAACTAGGCACCACATACAATACTAGCACCATTACTTAGGTTGGCTTCTGAATATTTTGTAATTCGATGTGCAATGTCTCAACCCCACATTCACAAGATGGGCTATTATTGTTATGCTTGCCATTTTGATATAATCCTTGATTGCTTGAGAACCTTAGTTCACCCCCATAACTCTTTATTAATTTACAACCATGCTGACTCCATTATTTTTTAAAGGGATGAACACAAGAACCGTGGGTTCTATAGAGGAGGAGGACATCAGGGCTACCACTGTGGGGATTGCGAAGAGGATGTTGTTTGGAAATGGTGAAATATTGTCAGTCTGCCCCAAACAATGAATCTCACACAATGATCTCCAGCCCACATTGGTTGAACTCTCCATCTTCTACCATTACCCATGACCACACAAGCTTCTTGTGTTAACCAGTCGATCATGCTATCAAAAACTCTATTGTTCTTTTCAATTCACATAGCATGCATAACATTTTATATCATTATTTTATCACCTTGCTTTTAGACTTAATCATTTTGCTGTACCTACCTCAACCTATTCCTCGTGTTGTTGTGCACTCCTAAAGACTATAGGGAGGATTGTTAATGTAGGCCACTAATGCCAATCGTCCATTGTGGGAAGAGATGGCGAGGAAGATATCATTCAACGAGCAGCCCCAGTGATGGAAAAACCTACATGATGAGAGCCCATACCATGTGAGCATGCAGTAAGAGTAATGGTGGGCTCCCCATGCAAGTTTTTGTGAGAGTGTTGACACGGAGGTCATCTAGGCAGTGCAGTTAAGGGATGACAAAAAAATAGTGGTCATCACTAAAGAGAAATCCGCATATTTATTCCCACATCCGATTCTTTGATCGCTCCTTATTTCACACTTGCATGGTAGTTACACTACAGGTTAATCATGATGGGAGATGTTTGTCCTCCATTACGGGCACTAGAATTCTTTTGCTCACCGTCATGGACCTTTGTGGTGCACTCATTTTACTTTGCCGCTCATCACTCACAACATTACTCCAGTGTTGCCACCCCCCATGGGCCAAATAATAATGTCACCCTATCTTGGTCGAGGTTCTTATGTGGGATTGGTACTGGGGGTATCAACTCCACAAGATGCAAAAAAATGGAGGTCATAGGTAGAGGCTAGCTAAATGCCTAGATCGTCATGTCTATCAAAACAACTATGGGTGCAATAGGAACCACATTTCCTACATCTATCAGAAAAGAGAGGCGAGAGGAAGTTAGGTGAAGTTGGCCACCGTGGGAGGGAGCCAAGAAAACGCTAATGTAGAAAGACAATTGAGATAATGAACTTTCGATGACTGTCACCCGATGCACAAGATCCACTAGCTTGTGTTCCATTGAGAAATGTGAAGTGCCTCCACCTTTATCATTTTTTCTCATTCTTAACCCTAGCAGTCTCAATTCTCACAATCAAGTGAGACCTCTAAAGTCTCAGCATCTAAATTTTTCTTTGAATTGATGAACCACCAAGTTTGTAATGGCACCCATGATCCTCCCAAAATTAAGAGAAGAAGATGTCTATGGGAGGGAGAATGCGGGGAACCCCAATAAGAAAGCCATGAGTAACAGTGCCTAGGAAAACATCCCCCACATGAGAGAATGTCGACAAGAATTGTGAGTGGAGGAACACAGAGGGACAGGATGAAAATTCCATCAAGAACAACGAAATACAGATGGCCACCCATGAAGTGAAATCCAGAAAATATCATCCACCCTGCCAGTCCATCACCTACATCTTATTGCTTCACATGATAATGACTCACAGTTGACAAGGCGCCAAGTTGTGCTATGATCAAACCTAGGGAAGGCTTAAGATTGTCACAATAAATAGGGAGACGGAATGAACCACCCACACGTGGGAATCACTACTAGGAACAACCCTAAAAATATTGCAAGCCCTACCAAGTAGAATTATGTTGGGAGCCCTTTAAGAATGCAGGGTCTGTGGGTGATTCGGCCATGGGGAGCTTAGAGGATGTTGTCATCGGAGGGAAATGACAAGCAATGCATAATCCTCATAATCAATCGTTGACAGGTCAAAGAGGGTGGGATGTTGCATTGAAACTATTGTCCATCATCAGCAGAGGTCGATGACCACCATGAGGTTGGACCCTGTGTGATGGAAAGGGCTTGAGGTGATGGAGTGCGGGTGACCACTGGCAGCCAGTCATTCGAGGAACGTCGTTCATGAAATGGAAAAAGACTAGTTAGGGCCTATGGTAAGGAAACAACATTGGTGGGTTGTAGGCACACATGATGGGAAGTAGGAAAAAGTTGTGCCATTTTGAGTGGTGATAAGGTGATAGCTTCCCACCCATGGTGACCTGAAAGGGTGAACCCGCCAACAAACGCAAACATATGAGTTTACCCGCAATTCATGATTTCATTTGAGGAATAGTACCTGTAGGTCTCTTGAAACGGGGCGACATGAGAACTTGACTATTTAGACAATGGTGGTTAGGTTAAGGCAATCCACATGAGAGGACCCCAAACATTCTGGACTTGATGATTTTGGAAGTAATGGGTCAGCCTGCAATAGTGAAGATAGGGGCGGTAGGGCCAAGTGCGAAGCCCATCATGTGGGTAGATGTCAAAGGTCATCTCTACAAAATGATGAAATGGTGACAGAGTTTGACCTAGGGAGACCTTTGAGAGCAGGTCCGCATAGCACTAAGGATGCAAAGGCCAACAAAGGGAGGGGTCCCACGTGTCAGGCTAACACTGAGACTCACCTACAAGTGAACAACAAAGCATGATGAAAATTGGCAAAAGGAGACCCACAACTGTGGGCCCGTAAGGGTCAACAGATGCTAGGAAAAAAGCGAATGGAGGTCTGTAGGAGATGGCCTACGAGGAAAAACAACATAGCAAAACTTGGGTGGGTGATCCCAGCCAATATGAAATAGATCGCCTTAGGGCTCATGGTCAACTTGGGCATGGAAACGAAGGCTTGCAAAATGAGACAAGGTCAAAATGACTTGGATCGAGAAAAAAGAGGGGGTCCCTTCCTGTGGTGAGGCATGTGTGCCAAACATGCATAATAAATGGTCTCATTGGGGAAATTCTTCAAAGCATTTTGATGAAAAACTGGAATCACGAACCTAGAATCTTTGGTTCTGATCTTCAGTAGAGCAAACAAACTAGATGCTCAACCAAAGGATCAAAACCAGTAGTCAACCCAACCTTTAGTATGCTAAAAATCAAAGTATGTGCAATTGCATTAATTCCCACCCTTCAATTGCTACAAGAACCCAAGCTCCATCAAGTCAAGCTACATAGTTTATTCTAACTCCAAAAGCATATGGGACATTGCCTCATTGCCAGTCAGGCATCCATAGCCCTGACGATATTTTCATTGTGATTCTCCCAAAAATTTCTTTACTGCCAGTCACGCATCCATAGCCTTGGTAGAGTTGCTCGGATTCCCTTGAAAAGTTCAGTTTTCTTTATTTTTACTTTCAATACTTTCTTTTCTTTCTTTCTTTTGATTTTCTCTTTTCAATTATTTTAATTCAACCCACAAGAAATGAAGCCCACACTTAGGGCTAAGATTCACAGTGGCACTAAAGTAGAATTTTAGATTTTTTAGTTAACTAAACTTCACAAAAGGACCAATAGTGATTTTTGAATTCTTAAGATGTGTAAGAGATATAATATTTTAGAATACGTCAGGAATGAGATCAACCAATGACTTATCCTCTTTGAATCAAACACCTAAGTCACATGACACTAATAGAAGATCCTCACCATCCACTCTAAAAAATTGATTAGAGTTTGATGAGGAAATAAATAGGACATCCCTAGGCAATAAGTATGGTTGGTGTGCACATAGATGTTCCTCACTAAAAATAGAGGGACCCCGAGCAAAGCAGCAACAAAGTGGCAGCAAAACGGAAGGAAAAACTGAAAGCAAACACCTACACTAACCAAAGTGGGAAAAAAATAAAACAAAGAAATCACTTTAAAGAAAGCAACCTACAATAAAACAACTAAACTAAGGAAAGCAAGAAAGTGGAGTATTTACAAGAACATACACTACTCAAAATAGGCTATGTATAGAGATATTTACAAAGCACTATGTTCAGGCAAGGAAAATTGACGATCACACCCATTTGATTTCGTAATGCATGCACAAGTAATAGGGAAATCATTATAGTTCTATGCCATGCAAATTTATCCTTATATTTAGAAAAAGGAAGCTCATTATTGCAACACTCAAATTTAATCACATAGTCAAGGAAAATCAACAATTGAGGATGTTTGTTAAACCCATGGTTAATCCATACACATGTTTGTCTCCCCTCACTCCCATAATCAAAATGATAGATTCAGCTACAAGTATCCACAAGAGTAAGGAAAGATAGAACCCGGAAGCCATCGCATGGAGGTAGCAACATTTGATAGGAGAGAGCAAGCACAACATCATTGATCATCACATCCACAACTTCAGATGGAGGCACTAATTGGTACAACATTTCAAGTATTAAGCCTGCATAGGGCAAGGAGAACAAGGTAGGAAACACTTCCTCCAAGTCTTGTGTGGGATCAGCAAACCCTATCGGCTATTCTTCGAAGAAATATTCTTCTTCTTTCTAATTTTTTGTAGTCCAAACCTCTTCTTGATTGATGTCTTCAAGGGGTAGCATGTTGTCCCATCTCCCTTCCCAAGTGTTTAATTTATGCTTATGATGTACAAGGTCATAAGATGATGAAATGGCCGAATCTATCCCAACGCAGCCCTCCAGATGTGAAGGTGGATCATCAATGATCATGGTCGAAGGACTGCAAGTTGCATCTTGTAGTTAGTTGGGTATGTCATACTTGTTGGCGGCCATCTCAACACCTCCACCTTTGTCATCCTCTCTTTGTTGTTCATGTATCTCCTCATGACGTTCAATCATTTTTTCATGGTCACTATCACTATAAATAGAGAAGGAACCCCTCTCCCATTCTCGAGGTTCTAAAGTTTCACCAATGGGCGGTTTAGGTAGTATGTCTTCATCGCTACTGTCGAAAGGAACTCCTCAACATGGGAATACCTCTATAATACAACTCCTAATGAAAAGAAGTCATCAATTCATGGAACCTCATCAAGGGGACCAAAATTTTCTATACAATTTCCCTCCAAGGACTAGACATAAAGCCTGTCATCCATGGTGCACAAATGCTCTTTAAGAGGAAGAAATTCTTGATGACTGTGGGATAGCCTTTCTATTTGATCCACTTCATCGCTCAGAAGCTTGAGACTATATTGTTTTCCTTCTTCTATTGTTGTGCCAACATCCTCTTGAGGATTATCTTCAATTGAGTCATCACTCGATTTGGATTTTGGGTCCTCTTCTTTGATCTAGGGAGCAAGTAGAGGAGGCTAGGCACGTGGCTTCTCCACTTGTCCTCTAACTTGTTTGATAGCTTCTTGGCATAGCTCACATGCAAATTTAGAGTGGGATGAATCATGGAGCCTACACCAATTCGGTAGCAACAACACCTCCAAATCCACTTGAAACTTCAGCTCAAACCAATCCCTCACTAAATTTTGACACTAGCTCATTATATCTATCCATGATTGGGTCCTCATCATCACTTGAAAAGGAAGTCTGATAGTGAACAGTCACAACTTGTAGTCATTTCCACCCCTCCAAATCAGCATTTTCAGATGCTTGGTCACCGTCATTGTAGATGGAGAGGTCCTCTACTATGAGTTCACTTGGGCCCTCGTCATCATTTCCTGCTACTCTAAGGCTATCAACCTCTTCTTGTTTCTGATTTTTCATATCTTCACGAGCTATCCTAACATGCACTGCTATGAAATTTGTTGATTCAACTTTGATCGCCAACCCTCCTTCTAAAGTAGAGGAATTCTCTTCTTTGATGGAGGAAAATCCTCCTAATTTATTTCTAGCTAAGTGTTCATCAAGGCTACTTGTTGTCTTAAGAAAATCAATCTCTTCCCCTTGATTTTCAACACCTATATCTATTGTCCCAACACCTTCTTTTGTAAAACTTCTTGGTTCATCTTCAACGTTCTGTCCTCCAACTATTGACAACTCTTTTTCCTCATGGGATGACTCATTCTCATCAAAAGTTGGTTGCCCCAACTTGCTCAAACAATTATTTACTTGGGTGATGATGTTATCACATGATGGACAAGAAAATTTTGAATGTGGTGCATTGCTAAATCTGCACCAGCTTGACATTAGTACTTCCTCCAATCTTGGTTTGTCCTCCCTGCCCAAACATTCTTGGATCAGCTCTTTGAATGCCTTAGCAGCCATGGTTGTCAAATCTTCTTCTAGACCTACAGATAATAAGGGCTGATATATTTCCCAAAAGGGAATTTCTCCTTGCAAGACTCTTTCGATTCTACTCAAGAATGTGAGACATCCCAATTCATTGTGCCTGTGTGTACCATGGATTACATTAGAGTAAAAGGTTTTTAATTTAATCATGTTGATTAAATTACCTTTAATCCTCTCTTAAGATTTCACTTTAGTTTGCATTTTGTGACACTTAATAATTATATTAATTATTAAATGTCTACCTATTAGGGTTCTTTTAGGGTTGCACAATATCCTTTTATAAGGATTCATCATTGTAATTTATCTCTCTCGGATGAATACATTTTTCAGCTTTCAGAGCACCCTTGCTTGTTTGTCTCCATCTCTTCTTTCTATGACAGGTTATTTGCATGCAGGTGATCTTCGGGGTCTGTGAAGTTGTCTTTCTCAACTTCTACATGGTATCGAGCTCGGTTGTTGCTTCACATTAGATCTTCTGAAGAATTTGGAGCTACGAGGGTTAGATCTGGCTTTTAGGTTTTCTGGTTGTTTTTTTTTTAGGATCTAGGTAACTCCATTTTTTGGGTGCATTTTGGGCCCAAACGGACCTCACGGTTGGATTCAGAGCGGCCAAAAACCCATATTTTCATATATGGCACGACCTATTTGGGCATAGTTGATCTGGGAGGCAAATTTTTTAGCTTTCGGGGGGCCGTCTGACCCCAGAGACGATTCGGCGAAAATTTCAAAAATTTTAAAAAATCATTTTTGTTTATTTTGAGGCGCCGCCCGTTTACCTGTGCGCCACCTGATGCGTGACCCTTGACCACAGCCGCCAGCGGCCCGACCCGGCCCGGTACGCTTAAAGCGGCCATGCCGTAGCGCCGCCCTGCTTCGCCCGCGACCTCAACCGCCCTGCGCCGCCCGAGCTCGCCCTCCACCAATGCACCACCAATGCCAGCCCCCTGGTCGGTCATGTGACCAGGGGCCGAAGATCTTAGCCCTTGAGGGCTGTGCAATTTTTTTTAAAAACTTTTTGAGCAACTTGCACGAAATCGGGCATAACTTGGGCATTTTAGCTCAGATTTTCAAATGGAAATAGGCGTTGGAAAGATGGTTCCAAGCCCGATATAATTGATGAAGGATATTTTTTCTGATTTTTCCGTTTTGCAGTCTTTTTTGCCAGTCAAAGTCAGAACTTGTGTTTTTCACTCCTGAGGGCGTATCTTTTGCGTCCAACTCCATTTTTCACAAACGAATAGGCGTTGGAAAGGTGTTTCTGTGCTCTTTCCAGATCTGCAATTTATTTTTCCAGAATATGCCCCAGGTATTTTTTATTCAGTTTTTTGTGTTTTCACACATCTGTCAATTACTTGGACATTTTGGCACCTGGAAATGATCTGTTTGCGTGGGATGGCTTTATTTGATCTGATTTATCAGTATTGAGGTTAGTTAGTCTCATATTTGTTAATTTGAAGAGTTATCATGGGTTTTTCTACTCACCCTTCAGTTGTATTTCTGGAACGGGGTAATTATGAGTCATGGGCAAAGGGTATACTTACACATTGTAGGTGGCTTAATATTTTGCCTTATTTGTATGATCTCATACCTAAACCAGCAACTTTAGAGGGAAAACTAGCTTGGGATATCATTAGAAATCACATAGTAGGAGTTATTTTGTCTAGTGTTGATTCTGACACTGTGTGGGCTATATCGGGCATTGATTGTCCTCACTCACTTTGGACACGTCTTTGGGAGATCTATGGAGACCCCAGTCTTTCTCCATTCCCAGAGGATCCTGCTTCAGATTGTCTTGTACCCATTGGTTGGAGAGATAACACACCTTTTGATCATGATACTTTAAAGGAACTTCAGTATTTAGACACCCTTACATATTCCGATGAATCAGAGGATTGTCTCATAGTTCCTACTCTTCAGACTGAGATTATACTTGTATCAGCATCTTCTCCTGTTGTTCTTGATCAGTTTGATATTGCCTCTTCTTTGGCTCCTATTGATTCAGCTAAGCAGGACATCATACATCTTTCAGACATGGCTACTTGGGATTCTTATCTTGCAGGCATTTCGTCTTTGTTTGTAGAGTCCTATATTGCAGATTTGGAGGATTACTTTGAGGATTTTCAGCTCCTCTTTGTTGACAGCCATATTCCAGCTGTTAGCCCACCATCATCTGTGCATTCAGAGGTTGCAGTTTTTGAGTCTTCAGTTCAGTTTGGATTTGACATCTTTTGTTTCAGTTCAGACAGAGAGATTCTTCAACATCCTATTATGGCACACATCTTGAGACAGATTGATTCTTCTCTCTTCACAGGGTTTCTTCATCTTCATCCTTTGGATCCATTTCTTCCCAAGGGGAGGAATATTATATGCCGCTTCAGGATCTCTTTCTGGATTCTACCTCAGGCATCCATATGTGCGACAAGAGTTTCTTCATTGTGGGGGGGCCTTCTAGTCTCTTTCTTTTTCTCCTATGGAGACCATTGTACATGTACTTATATGATAGAAGTTTTCTATGGGGGGTCTTATGTTATCCACCTCCTATCCTTCTGTTATTAGTGCATTTATTTCTTTCATCTCTTTTTGGAGTAGAGTTTTTCCCATGAGGTTTTCTCTATTTCTCCACTTTACAGAGATTTGGTTGTAATTGGGTACCTGATCAGGCCTTGTTGCCGGGACCCAAGTTTACTTTCTTGCATTGTAGTTACCTTTGTTTTCTTGCACATGTTTGTAACTGCACTTTTGCTCATCTTAAGGGGGGGTGTTAGAGTAAAGGTTTTAATTTAATCATGTTGATTAAATTACCTTTATTCCTCTCTTAAGATTTCACTTTAGTGTGCATTTTGTGACATTTAATAATTATATTAATTATTAAATGTCTACCTATTAGGGTCTCTTTTAGGGTTGCACAATATCCTTTTATAAGGATTCATCATTGTAATTTATCTCTCTCAGATGAATACATTTTCAGCTTTGAGCACCCTTGCTTGTTTGTCTCCATCTCTTCTTTCAGCCGGGGTTATTTGCATCACGAGGTGATCTTGAGATTGCGTGAAGTTGTCTTTCTCAACTTCTGATTCGACATCTATCTACCAATGTGAGTTGTTGTAATGGATTCTTCAGTATCTTGTTCAAATTTTCATGTAGTTGAGTGATGTTGACGTATAAGTGCTGCTCCATTTCAACTCAGCTTCATTGTTCCCCTTAAAAAAAAATTGATTTTATGTTCTATCATTAAAACAGATTTGCTTATCCCATATTTTTACCTAAAAGTGCTCTTAACAACTGCCAACTTTTAGCTTTTTAGCCTCAACATGTCATCCCTCCTTCTAGCGCCAATTCTATTGATATGTTTTTTATGCACTTCTCAACATAGGCAGTGCATAGGTGCACTACCTCTCTTGAAAGAAAATATTACACAATCAGATTGTAGAAAACTATCCCAAGGTCTCTAATGCCAGGTCATGACATGCATAGAATTTCTCAGTTTATGTTTGATGGGATTTTGTTGGTAATCATAGGGTAGACTTACGTATTTGACTGGATACGAGATGAATCATGAAATGGAGTTTCTAAAATGGAAGTTAGAGTGCAATTTGTTGCAGGTTTGAAGAATAATCATAAACTCCTATTTTACTTTAAGATTTATCTTTACAACGTGCAATTAACCTTATCATACGTTACTTATTAAAAAAAATGGAAAAAGGGCAGGGAAGAGAGGAAGTTCCTAGACCTGAAACTATGAATGAATAGTGATCATGGAGGTTGCTACAATAGGAAAACTCCCTAAATTGGGTTTTTCTTGGCCAAGAGTATCCTACAGTTACACAAAACTAGTGCAATCTTCTAAGGACTACGAATTTTTAGATTACACACACACCATGCACATGCAATCAAACTAAGTTGTAGAAATAAAGGAAGGAAACTTAGACTAGCTTTGCAAAGTGATTCATCATCAATGAACCACAAAAAGAATGAGCTAGAAATTCATCAAATACTGACACAACAATCACCATAATCAATTCCATTCAAGAAACTAACAACTAAACTAAAAGGGAAGTAAAACAATGCACACATAATGAGAAAACTCAAAAGGAACAACCATAGATCATGCAATGCTTCTTTCTATTGCTGAAGAATGTATTTACAGTAGGTTTCCAACCATTTACAAATGAGGGACAAGCCCCTAATTATAGTTTTACAATTCCTAAATGAATGGGTATGATTTGATTACATTAGGGTTTCACCTACCCCTCAATATTCAATGATTTAAAATTCATCTTTGTCTCATTCTTATTTTGTCTTCTTGTGCCCAGATGTTGTAGTACTTTTGTCCTCTTGTTGATTTCCCTTTTTCTCCCTAATGGATTAGCTACACTTCCTTAACCAACTAAACACACCTCTTTTTGCAAATTTGCATTGTTGTGGAATGAATTAGTTATTTCTTGGTCTTGTAGGACAACCTTTAAAGGATCATGATCATTTGATAGGAGATGAAATAGCCCCCTCACCTCTAATTCCTTAGGCAGCCATCAAACTTCCTTTCATTGATTAATCCTTCTTTGACATGCTACCATCTATTTGCCAGTCCTTTTGACAAGTTGGACCTAGTTCATTCACATAGAAGTGTACCCATGGATTGGCCACCATGTATATTTTTTTCTTGTAGCAAGCTCCTCTGATGATCATTGTAAAAAAAGCCCTGCAGAAGATGGTAGATTAAATTAGGATCATGCAAATAATGACATAAACTTTGAATCTTGATCATTTAGTATCCATGTGATCATATAATGTTTATTTTATGTAGTTAATTATAATTTGAATAGAATTTTCACTATATATCTCCTAAGCAACCAACGATAAGCAAAAACAATGCTAAAAGGTGCTTCATGTCTCAAAGCACAGAATCAATGTTTCAACTTTATTTGGACTTCCTTCACTTGCATCCTCAAGATTCCATGGGTCTTCCATGATCATTTTCTCTAGAAAATTCCCCATTGAAAGGATCTGTTGTTCCTTTACCCACAACCAGGCACCATGTACAGTACTCACAACATTACTTAGGACAACTTCTGAATATTTTGCAATTTGATGTGCAATGTCTCATCCCCGTGTTCACCAGATGGGATATTATTATTATGCCAGCCATTTTGATATAATCCCTAATAGCTTGAGAAGCTTAGTTCGCCCCCTATAATTCTTCATTAATTTAAAACCGTACCAACTACATCATTTTTAAAGGGACAGACACAGGAATCGTGGGTTCCACGGACTTAAATGGCCACCACTTAGTATCACGAGGATCCGCTAGCCTGTGTTATGTTGAGTGATGTGGAGTGTCTTCACCTTTATCATTTTTTCTCATCCTTAACCCTAGCAACAATATGCTCTAATCTGTATCTCGTTTGTTAGTCTAAATTCTCATAATTGAATGAGACCTCCCAAGTCTCACCATCTGAATCATGCTTTGAATCAGTGGAACCACCAAGTTTGTAATGACACCCACAATCCTCCCCACATTAAGAGAAGATTTCTATGGGAGGGAGAATGCAAGGTGCCCCAGTAAGAAAGCCATGAGTAACAGTGCTTAGGAAAACAACCCCAACACAAGCAGAGGGATAATGCAGGGCACCCCAATAAGAAAGCCATGAGTAATAGTGCCTAGGAAAATAGCCACCACATGAGTGGAGGTTGCATGAGAGAATTCCATCAAGAACTGTAGGTGGAGGAACATGGAGGCATTCGATGAAAATTCTATCAAGAATAGCGAAATATGAACAACCACCTATGAAGTGAACTCCACCAAATATCGTCCACCCTGCTAGTCCATCACCTACATCCTATTGCTTCACATGATAATGGATCGCAATTGACAAGGTACCAAGTTGTTGCGCTATGATCAAACCCAAGAAAGGCTTAATATTGTCACAATAAACAGGGAGATGGAATGAACCACCCACACGTGATAACCACTACTAGGAACACCCCTACGAAGATTGCAGGCCCAAGAAGTAGAATTCTATTGGGAACCCTTTGAGAATGCAGGGTCCGTAGGTGAGCCGGTAGCGGAGAGCTCAAAGTATGTTGTTGTGGGAGGGAAATGACAAGCAATGTAAAATCCTTCTAATCAATAGCCAATAGGTCAAAGACAACAAGACGTTGCATTGAGACTATCATCCCATCATCGGTGGAGGTGGATGGTCATCGCAAGGTTGAACCCCATGTGATGGAAAGGGCTTAGGGTGATGGAGTGTGGGAAGCCACTACCAAGTGGTTGTTCGAGGGATGTCATTAATGAAATGGCAAAAAGACCAATCGGGGCCAATTGTAAGGAAACAACATTGGTGGGTCGTGAGCCCACATGATGGGAAGGAAGAATTTTTTTTCCATTTTGAGCAGCGATAAGGCAACAACTTCCTTCCCATGGTAGCCTGCAAGGGAAAACCTGCCAATAGACGTGGACAAATGAGTTTACCTGCAATTCATGATTTCATTTGAGGAACGATACCTGTAGGTCTCATGGAATTGGGTGACGTACAAACTTGGTTGTTTAGATAGCAGTGGTTAGGTTATGCCAATCCAGGCTAGAAAACCCAAGATGTTCTAGATTTGATGATTTTGGAAGCAATGGGTTAGCCTGCAATAGCAAAGATAGGGGTGAGGGGGCCAAGTGTGGAGCTCGTCATGTGAGTGGATGTCAAAGGTCAACCATGCAAAATGGTGAAACGAGGATAGAGTCTCGTCCAGGGAGACCTGTGAGAGTGGGTTTGGATAGCACTAAGGACATGGAGGCCAACAAAGGAACAAGGTCCACATGTCGAGCAGACGTTGGGACTTGACTGTAGGTGAACAACGAAGCATGACAAAAATTTGCAAAAGGAGACATGCAATTGTTGGGTTGCAAGGGTCAATAGATGCTAGGCGAAAAGCAAATGGAGGTTCACAGGAGACAGCCCGTGAGCATAAACGACATAGCGAAACTTGGTTGGGTGATCTTGGCCAATATGAAATAGATTTTATTAGGGCTTATGGTCAACTTGGGCATGGAAATGGAGGAACACAAAATGAGACAAAGTCAAAATGACCTGGCCTAAGCAAAAAGAGGGGGTCCTTGCCCATGGGGGGGTGTGTGTGCCAAACATGCACAACAATATTCTCCAATGCAATCTTGACCATCGATTAAAAATTAATTTTTCTATATAACAAACCTTTCTCTTCACAAATATGGATGAGAATTTCAACTTACCTTATGCAATGAAGTGTTGTCAAGATCACCATTGATAGAGCTTCCTTATTTCTTCAAGAACAAGCATCGATCATCAAGATTTTGTGTACAACCAATGGAGGATTTGTAGTGATACGAACAACCCAACATCATGAAAATACACTCTAACATGGGATAGTAATCTCTTCTTTTGTTGTTTCATTTTTTTTTAATATATTAGGATGTCATTTCATTCAAATAGCTTAGATTTTAACATTTTATGAATGATGGAATAAAATAGATTAAGTGTTTTGAAATAGATAGTTTTGTAGTTCAATATTGCATTTGATCTTTCTTTCACATCATTTTCTTAATGGATTCCTTCCCTCTCACACATTTTGGCATGCCTGGTGGGACCTAGGTCCTCCTTACTAACATTTTTATGAGCTAAGTTGAAGTTACAGGGTTCTGGGAGCTTTTGGAGACATTTCATGGATTTCCCAGCAAAAGCTCGCTTTTGACTGGCAAAAATTCTGAGCATTTGCAAAAGATCACTACCTTTTCCATGGAACTACACTTTTTCTTCTAAAAAGATCACTTTTACATTTTTCCTAAGCTATTGGGGTAAGTGCACCAAGAAGGTTCCCAAAAAGGGGGCTTAAGTGGCCACTTTTTTTTAGAAATCAGGAAATGTTGACCTTGGACATGAAATTGAGGATAGCTACACTCAAAATTTTTAGATGGAACAATAACAAGGATCGAAGTGCTCTAAGTCTACTTTCTAAACTACTAATTTATTTTGAAAATGGTTGAGATTAAGGGGTTCAACAAAGGGATGTACACAAATTGTTGTTTTTTTTGTCAGAAAAACATAACATAGCAACTCTTGTATGACCTAAGCACGTGACCTTTTTTTTAGTATTTTTAAAATTGCTACGGTCAAAAGTTAGCTAATAGTATCTAGTTGGTGCACAATTTTTCTGATAATTTTTTAATGAATATTTGATATTTTACTAATTTTCTAAGTGGGAACTTCCTAAAAAGTAGAATTTTGGTTGTGCTCCCACTACAAATTTTGGAAAGTAATAGATTTTTTTT